>JAQIUQ010005488.1:155000-205798 GCA_030378365.1 Hybognathus amarus
GTCCTCTGTTTGCTTAATGCTCATCGCAGCAACATTTTTACGTGATGGGAATAGATAGATCTAAATACTTTAAAAACTTCTCACAATCCGTTAGTCTTAATATTAAAAACGTATAATAGCTGTTGTAAAATTTTCGGAGAGTTTCACATGTAATACATAGCTATTTCATATGCAAGCATGTCCGCCAATCACAGCAGAGGCCGGTTACACACAGCAGACACGCCCCTTCAAACAGAGCGTTCAAATCAGAGGCTAAAATCAGGCTAGGAAAAATACATTTAATTTCTAAATCATGACTATTTTTGATCTAAAAACATACTAGCATTATAAGGGCAACAGCAGGAAACATTATAAAATAGTTTTAAAAATTTGTAATAAATCATTATAAAATAAATTAAAAACCTTTAAGTGCACAGAATGCATGTGTTTGCTGTTGTTGTTTTGTTTACTACTTCTCACTATTTAAGAGTAGCATCAAAAATTGGGTATCTGCTTAAACAGATTTACATTTACATTATTGCTTGTATTTGTTATGTTTTATTAAAAACACTTTTACATTTAATTTCCATTCTGGTTTATTAGAAAGTTACCTTTTTCTTTGTAAAATCACCTTTTACTTAAAAAAGCCCAAATGAAGAAACATTCTTTCTTATTAATGTTGACTACTTAATCTTTTTTTTAAGTTCTGTATAATAAATATATATATATATATATATATTTTTATTCTTTTCTACGTTCAAGGAATAGAAAGTTCAAAAGAACATAATTTATTTGATACAAAAATCTTTTTTATCAGTAAATGTTTTTACGGTCACTTTTGGATAATTGAATGCATCTTTTGTTTGAAATGAAAAACTTTTCCCGACTACATCATATGACATCAGACTTATATTCTTCACTGGTCATCTTAATACTTGGGTGACCTCTGATGAATGAAACCAATAAGAGAGGTGTTGCGATGATGAATGCTCATGATTTATTGGATTATGGAGAAGTGTTTCGTAAACATGACATCCATCAATATTTCTCTAAATGTGCATGGTGCTTCTGGACTAAAAGCCCTTGACTGCATTGGTATGTATTTTTTAACATCCAAACATCCTAGATTTGTACTCATGACAAATGAATATACTGTCGCTGAAAGATGTATGTTACAAAAACATATTAAATTTTAAAGTTAAAGACTTGATACCTTAATTAGTATTAATTATTGAAGTTGAAGACTTAATAAATATATATAGTTTGTTAAAAAAAAGATTTTTCTTTGGTAAATATAATTATAAATTTGGCGTGAGAGTGGGGATCCTGCAACAGGTTTGAATCATTTACTTTTTTCCAGATCTGCTCTTCAACTTCATTGCTCATACTCAAACACTAGAAGTTCACCTGGAGGTCTGAAGTTCCCTGATCATTGTTGACTTGACTTTTATGAATTTTGAAGCCTAATAAAATTGCCAGAAATAAAAAGCTAACCTTAGGCTATGAACAAACTATACCTGGTCGCTCCACTTCAATGTCACCACCATCACAAAGTTTCCAACAACTCTTTCAGTCTACACACACACACATGTATATATAAACATTTAAATTAGAATTAAAAAAAATAATAATATTTTGCCCTGAAAGTGTGAGTTAAAATAGTTTGCAAGAAAGTGATTACAAACACAATAAACAGTGCAATTCCAATAGGGTCCTCACACCATCGATGCTTGGGCCGTAACAAGGCTGTGAAAATGGACTAGTGAGTAGATGAGTTTACCTGTTCGGCATGATGAAGTTTTTCAGGTTTTGTGAGATGACATTTAAACTGATAGCAGTTTAATGATATTGAACAACTGTAGAGAAAGTTATTTTGCATGACCTTTAGGGCACTCATTAGATTTAACAATATTGCAGGCAAAGTCTTTTTTTAACACAAGCTGTTTTTGTACAGTCCAGTATAATTAGAGTTTCTGCTGACAGTTTACACGATGACAAGAGAAAAGTCACGCTGACAAGTGGCCAACATCTGTCACTGCCCACAGCCCAATGCTTTGACAGACTGCAAAATATAGATGAGATTTTCACAAGGATGGAGCATTTCCAGACTTTAACAGTCACTGTCACTTCTCACAATATGGCGCCGTGAACTGTTGCATCTCAAATTCTCAGGATGAGACAGGAGGGAGCAAGATTGCAGAAAGGATCTGGGTTTCGCTCTTATGAATATACAAATAAATGACACTATTCCACTGTCAAAATTAGCTGAGAACACAAAAAATAGCAGTCGCCAGGGTTGTAGGAAACAATTATGCATATTAATTAGTACAATTATGCATTTGTCAGTGACTGATTTGCTGTAAAAAGGGTGCCGATATTAGGATTACGCGTCCATTCGTTCGATTTCAGAAGTTGCTCTCGGTTGGCTTGCTCCTAAATCGCTGATCATAAATGAGTAGAGTTTAATTTGGTCCATACATTTAAAATGCACAGATATGAGCAACAGGCTAGGGAATTTTTTTCTGACTCTCTCTGTACGCCTTTTTGCATGATAAATGTCTTCAAATTCACCCCAGCTGGTCAGTTTAGTTTGATGTTGAAAAGACCATTTTCAGCTGAAAATACATTTGCACAAATGACATCAACACATAAATGTTTTTTCTTCTTCCCCAAAGCAAGAAATAAGTATGTACTGTACGTGCTAATAGAATGCTATGTCTGTTATTGTTGTAGCTGCCAGCCATGAAACCAGAGTAACCAGACCTTTGGGACTGCTGAACAGATTTTAGCCAACAATAAAATAGGTTTTTTTTTCTGTATTTCCTGTGTATGAACCTGTGTATACTAATTACTTTCCTTTTGTGATATACAGTGTGATCCAAATATTTTTGCATCTTTTGCTGCCCTGCATGTTTGTGTCAAAATTCACAATTTAAATAGTCAGATTTTTACCTCACAGGAGAATAACAAACAATTACAAGCTCTGCTGTTTTCTTAAATGTACATGTTCTGGTGATAAGTTGACCCATATAAATGCTGAATAGCCATCAGGGGATATGTGGCCATCACCTGCAAAAGGTGACAGTGATGTTTTTTGTCAAGATGTAGGCCAGATGTTTTAGCCCCCAGAGGAATTGGATTTTTTTTCCCTTTGTTTATTTATATGAATTCTCAAGAACTGACTCTTTCCACGTCCCCCTGATGTAAATGTGATTGAAATCTGTGTGGGATGCATAATATATCATGAAGACGAGTTATGCAACAATTACAGTATTGACTTGTTGTTTAGCTTGTCTTTTATAGCCAGACCTTTTTTTTCACATTGATTTCTGGCCAAATTCACACTGTGCCCAGCAACTAATTTAATTTAATTTAATTTAATTTAATTTAATTTAATTTAATTTAATTTAATTTAATTTAATTTAATTTAATTTAATTTTATTTAATTTAATTTAATTTAATTTTATTTTATTTTATATTTATTTTATTTTAACACTCATTTTAGATTTTAAAGTTATTTTAGATTTTATTTTCGCTTCACAAATAGCTGTTAATTTCTGTAAAATAGCTTTTAATTTTGTAAATACCTCTAATTTCATTGTTGCAGTTGATGAGCCACTTTGGCAACCTTGCCAATGTGTTATGGTCAGTTTTGGATGACCATTGGATGAATTAAATACTTTATAGAGGGTTGGCATACTAGCCTAGCTAACAGCAGACCACCGTATCATTGAGAATGAAATGTGGTCTGGAAACCACATGTTAATTTTCTCGTATTCGAGGCGTGGTTTACGAATGCCCAGAGCCGTATTGTTGGGTGCTACGAATGTTTATCAAATGCGCCTGTACGTCTGTCAAATGCACCTTTGCTCCCTCCCCGTTCTGTGTGATTGGTTCCCTATTTCAGGGGAAAATTTGGTTCATGGTATCCAGACTGCCTAGCAGCGCGAATAAATAAAAATA
This sequence comes from Hybognathus amarus, assembly GCA_030378365.1. Lineage (NCBI taxonomy): Eukaryota > Metazoa > Chordata > Actinopteri > Cypriniformes > Leuciscidae > Hybognathus > Hybognathus amarus. Next base: position 158,943 of record JAQIUQ010005488.1, read on the forward strand.
AAAAATCCAACAAAATAAACAATGAACAAATGAAAATATAAAACAACATGAAATTAGATAGACAGTCTTATATATTAAAGAGTAACTAAACACTCAACCAACTTTTTTTAGTTAATGATCTGTAAGAATGGATCTTTACTAATACCAGTCATTGATTCGAGTAACTTTTTTGACATTTGTTTATAAAGTGTTCTATTTCTACAATATATGGTGTAAAAACGTCTTTGTGCTGCCCTCTTCAGATTGAACGGTGGCTACTGCAGTTGAATTTTCCTATTGGATGTTCCGCACTTCGTGACGTACGCAGGTTCAGGATGCACCGATATCGGATAGGTCTGGATACACCAGTACCGGTATCGGCCTCAGATACCACATTTTCTAAAATACTCGTACTCGTTAAAAGTCCCCCGATACCGGGGACCAATACCATGGTCTGAGAAATGGGTTAATCACAGGCGCCGAGATGCCCGCCCCCAGGCCCCGGCTGCAGCTCAGAAGCGGGGAGATGGCGAGTCGAGATGAGACATGTCAGCCGTGTGGAACAGTTAAGCGCGGGTCAATGTAACAACCCGCACCCTACCGACGTTTTCAACTACCCGCCCGCTACTCGGACCGCAAAAAAAGTAAGAAAATATTGTACCCGACCCGCTTCCTGACCGTATTTTTTTTAAAGTAGTACATGCTCATCGTAGCGTCATTGGGCCATAGATGTGTAACAACACAGCATCGCAAGAAGACGTAGCCTACACATAACAAAGCCAGCACTTTGGTCATCATCTTTCATTATTTTGGTAAATGTCTCCCACACTTACTCTTTCTATTTGTGTATTTGCGGAGCTTCCACTCCCCAGTCTTCACCTTTTCTCTTGCCGCCTCCATCTCTCTGCAGACTAGTGATCATAGACATGGCCGGTTCGTGAACGAATCGTTCTTTGAACCGGTTCTTTTTAATGAACCGGTCGAACCAGTACACTAAAATCGAACTGAATCGTTCGAAACAAGTTCGCGTCTTGCGTCAAGTGCTGATCCACAAGTTACTAAAGTTACTTACTTTCAGACATGCCTGACAGTCCCTCCGAGTCAAAATAACACAATAATCCGAATTAAATTTAACTCCAGTAACTCCAGCAGTTCACTGAACTGAGACATGTTGTAGTCAGTTGAATGTCTGTTGGGGGACCAACAAAATAAAGTGTTAGCAGATATTAAGCTGACAGTCTACTTATACTCTAATGACAGTTAGTTAATGACATGTAGTTGAAAAGTTACTTATAGTTAGTAGAATGTCTAAAGTGGACTACCGAAATAAAGTGTTACCCAAGTAATTTAATCAAGCACCTAAATTCCCGTATATAAAAATATTTAAATCATGTTTTTTATTTGTTTTATTAAGTACTCTGTATTCGGTATCTGCAATTACTGAAATGCAAGTACTCGTACTCGTACTCGTTTTTCAAAAAAGTGGTATCGAGTGACATCCCTAGTCCCCTCTATTTTGCTGGGGTCAGCCCACTTTTTCAGCATTTTCAAATATTGCCAGTGGGTGGAGTCAGGCTCTGACCAGGGGTTTAGTTACCCTTTAAGAATATATTAAAAGCAAAAACCTTTCATATTTTTAAAGGATGTGAATTAAAACAACCACAGCAAGTTAAACAACAACAGATAATTTCTGTTAAATTAAAATTTTAATTTACTGAATTATCGGATTTGTTTCTAAATGAAACGAATCACCGGTCCACATTTTGATTGACAGCCGTCACAACCTACGAGTGACCGTGTTTACTCCTTTCTTTTCAACCATTGGATAGTATATAAAACACAGCTGTTGTATTTGTACTTATGACGAAGTGATGAAAACTACAGTACGCAGCAAAAGTAATAAGTAAAATGCTTTCTTAAAAAGGCAAAAGAACGCATGCACGTTTTCTTAATATGATAATTAAAAACCAATAGACTGATGAAAATGCAGGACATTTCCTCAATATGCGACGTGCGGACAAGGGGTGAAAATGCTGTGCAGCACAACGCAAAGCGGGACGGGTGGTCACCCTAGTCTGCAATGCCAGTGTTACCAACACAGCATTATTACACTAGTCTACCGTAAGACGGAAAGAGAGAACGGTTCAGAAGATCATGCTCTGAATACACGGCAGTGCTGATCAGTAAACAATCACTGCAGGTACAGTTTAGATGCAGAATGAGACAATCACATCACTCTGCCTGCTGGGAGACTGTCACACGATGATCTATTGTGAACATTGCGAGTGATAGACAGCCCTCATTTGAAAGTCAAAGCCAAGACACTTGGCATGGATGTGGCGTAGACGATTTATGGCCACCTGATAAAGTTATGATGACTGTCCCTATAGGTGGTTGCACAGCTTTCAATCTTCCTTCTAATGCTCCCTCTCTTCTTGGCATACAGGCAGCCTGAAATATGACAGTCATGCATGGTGAGATTGAAATAAAAGCACAGATGGGTAGCACAGGTTTGCATTGAGAGCGCTTGCTCATTTTCTGGGCCAGTCATGTGCCCGACTTCAAACCGATGATGTAAAATATGGATGGTGTTTGGACAGATCTCTTCTGAATTGCTTAGTTCTGAAAACCAATGCCATGTCATTCTAATATTGTTTTTCGAATTCCAAATCCCTGAACTCTTGCAAGACAACTCTATCACACAGTAATCATCCTGGGACCTGTGACGAGGGGGGCCTAGTTTCTCAGTTGAACTCATGACAAAACTGCTCTGGTCCCCATTGCTTTGTACTCTAATCCATATTCATGCATTTTTATTTGTTATATATATATATATATGCTGTAAATATATATATATATAATGATGCTGTGTGCAAAAATTTGTGTTTTAGTGAATTCTGATATATTTTTAGATGCCTTATTTTGTCACATGGGAAGGAGTTTTCTTTTTAAATGCCACTGAACCCCAAATTTTCAACTCTAAAAAAAGACTCATTGTAAATAGGTGTACAATAATAACAGTTTCTATTTCATTCCATTATTAGTTTTTTTCTACTTTAGTACTGAACTTTGATTGATTGATTTAATTAACATATATTTTTTCTATTTTAATCAATGTATTTCTTTATTGAATACATTTTTATTATTTATTATAAATAATGTTTTTAATTAATTTTTTTATTATTTTGAATGTCATTTTATTAATAATTTGTATCGGTTTGTTTATTTTAACAAATTTATATTTATTTATATACTATAGTTAGTTAGTTTAATTATTTTTTTCTCTAAACTTTTACACAGACATACTGGGGGTCTCCAGGCCCCCGTTTTTTTTTTTTTTAACCACTAAATTTAAGGCATGAAAATGCTCCACAGGGTTCCAGATTGCGACCACATTCGTCATTTAGAAAAATTCGGATTTTTTTTAGAATGCTCGAGTAAAAATTGTATGTGGTGAGGTCGCATGTGTGCGAAGTAGACGTTCGCGCAACAATAGGTATTGTATCAGCTGCTCCAGTCCGTAACTAATAATTAGTGTTTATATTCTGACTATTTTATTCATCAGCATGCATTGATTGATCCTATGGCATGTAGCAAAAAAAAAAACAAAAAAAAACTGAGAAAGTTAGTGGCACCAGTTCAACCACTGGAAAAAGTCTGGAGCGCTGTTCCATAACACATCTTAATCTAAATGTTAGCTTCGATATGTGTGCCTCACTGCAATCTAATGCACTCTCCGTCATCACTGCAATGTATGGATCCTTTTTCTTAGCTTTATCTTTATTTCCTCATGGTGCTCATTATTCCTTAATTGATTCAAAGTAGATTTAATCTTGCCTTTGAGTGTGGGCTTCTTATTGAAAGCATTAGTTTTAAATCCACAGTAGATTGGCATCCTCCGTTGTCTGCTCTAATTAGCTGAGCTGTGATGCATTGTTTGTTTCAAAAGGCTTCAAATGCTCCGCTTGACTTAACCTAGGCAGTTCGATGTTTATTTGCTTATTCATGTCTTTTTGTTTTATTACAGGAGGGTAATGAGAAGTTCCAAAACATGGTGGCCAGCTATCCTGCTCTGGGGGGCAGCGCTGATCGCAGAGGCACGTCCAGGCAAAGAAGAATTCAGCCCGCTGGCGTATCGACCTCTCGTCAGATTCCGTCACAAGGTATCGATCTTTCCTATTTCATTAGCCATCCCTTTATAAGAGGAGGACTCCTGTGTGGCCGGTTACAATGCTAATTACTATGGAAATCCGCATGGCATTGAGCGCTTCTGGTTTGATTATTGTCACATGACAATTCATTATTGTTGTTTTGCTCTTGAACCAAATATCAGATGCGCATAATAATATTTCAACTAAAAACTATTGAATCTATGCCACTGGACATTTCGAACTGCTGGCGAAAACTCCTGCTGCGCTGACATCATGATGAAACAGCACAGCGTGATTGTGTAATTGAATGTTTATTGACTGGCTGTTGCAGCGAGCTTTGTGGACACACACAGTAAGATACCAGCAATTGAGGTGTAATGCAGCACTAACAAGCTCCACTGGTTCCCTCTTCTCTTTTTATTCCATCACCTCCATGAGGAAATGTTCATATTATGTAACAGATCAATTAAACTCGCAACTGAGGGAGGGCACTGACTGACAGAACAGGGACTCGGTGGGAACACTTTCCTTTTATACCACCAATAAACAATTGGACAGGGAGGTCACACACATTGTCCCTTTAAGACATGTTTATTTTTCAGTTACTGGAACTCCTGGGGCGTTTTCATACTAAACCTTTGGTACAAAGTCTGTTTGACGTTTGACACGAAAGAGCTTTACCTGGAAATGTGGTCTGGAGTAAATTGAGTAAATAAATCGTTATTATGTAAATTTGACATCTTCACATGCTCCCTGTCACACTCATTATTACACTAAAATGCATTTCTCATAGCTTCTTGTCTCCAAAGAAATTATCTTTGGGGAGCATTTTCATCTCTTGCAATACATCTGCCGTTTACAAACAGAAACTGAAGGGGTGGTGTGTGCGTGTTAAGGTTCAATAACAAGTACTTCAATAACACATAGAAACTGGTGTCTTCTCCTCCTGAGTCATTACCTAGCTACAGGGAATTACTGTTAGAGATGATGCAATGAAGCCACTCTCCTGACCCAAATGTACATTGTGGAAAGAACCAAGGAATTCAATAGCCTGGCTAACGCCAGACCCAATTCTCGTTGAGACTTGGGTCTGGGAACCACAAGTTCATTTTCTCGTATTTGAGGCGTGGTTTACGAATGCCCGGCGCCGTTTATTGGGTGCTAAGAATGTCTATCAAATGCGCCTGTACGTAGCTCATAGCCAATCATTTCAATTAGAAAAACACAAGTATTAAGTACAGTTTAACATAGATGTTGAAGTTGTTATTTGCATTGGAAATTGTTTGCGCTTAAAGGAGAACTCCGGCGAACAATGAACCTTTGGTCTAATAAAACATTGGTATCTAGTCAATCGTTCTATGAGATTTGTTTCCATGATAATCGAATGTAAAGAGTTTTATCTCTAAAAACTGTTTTCACGTATAATGCTAGTACTGAGGGCATTGACTAAGTAAAAAGGAATCGCTAGTTTATTCCACTAACACGGCTCAAAATCAGCCCCACACTAACACAGTAACATAATGAGTGTCCATACATGCAAAACGAAGCATTGAGAACTTTGTAAGAGTACAGACCGTTTAATAAGAAGATACGTTATAAAGACCGTTCACTTCATGTATACAGACAGGAGCCATCTTAAAAAATAGTCTCGATAAGTGGATCCCGGAACGCCGTTCATACAGTTCAGAAGTTCGCTGAACTTCATACAGTTCAGCTCACTCAGCACATCGTTCGTGATTTGACTTATCGAGACTTATTTTCTAAGATGGCTTCTGTCTGTATACCTGAAGTGAACTGTCTTTATAACGTATCTTCTTATTAAACGGTCTGTACACTTACAAAGTTCTCAATGCTTCGTTTTGCATGTATGGAGCCTCATTATGTTACTGTGTTAGTGTGGGGGCTATTTTGAGCCTTGTAAGTGGTATAAACTAGCGATTTCTTTTTACTTAGTCAATGCCCCCAGTACTAGCATTATACGCTAAATAGTTTTTAGAGATAAAACTCTTTACTTTCGATTATCATGAAAACAAATCTCAGAGAACGATTGACTAGGTACCGATGTTTTATTAGACCAAAGGTTCATTGTTCGCTGAAGTTCTCCTTTAACTTCACAAGTATAAAAATGTAAAAAAAGTAATTGAATGACTAATGTGTCCAGGCCTCGGGACTGCCGAATCAGAAGTTGGTTTCGACAATGCTTTATCGGCATTTTCTTTCTCGGGACACAGCTGAGCGGCAGATATTCCAGCCCGTTCTCATCCTTTAGCGTCATATAGAACGCTATATGACAAAACGGTGCTATACTACGCACATGGCACCATTTATCGTTAATATAACACGCGACCTAAGGCGTCATAAATCCTTTAGCGTAATATGAGACTACCCTACCCTACCTCACACCTAAACCTAACCATCATACGCGCGTGTTATATTAAGCGATAACAGGTGCCATATGCATAGTATAGCACCGTTTTGTCATATAGCGTTCTATATGACGCTGAGCAATGAGAATGCGTTGGATATTCCAAGGTTGACCGCCTCCTGTACCTGGTCCTGCATTAGGGCGATTAATGGCGAGAACAACAATAACGACTGGGGTCTCACAAAGTTTAACGCCAAAAGCGGCTCTTTTTTTAAATAAACTTGCATTCTAAACTACTTAGAACTATATCTAAGGCTGCATCAAAAGGTAGCTTCACGTCTGCTGCCATGTTGAATCCATAGAAATAAACAAACTGTCGCATAGATGTCATCATCGCCTTGCTGCTCCCTCCCCGTTCTGTGATTGGTTCCCTAAATGAGGCGAAAATCTGGACCATGGTATCCATACTGCCTTTCAGCGTGAATACAATCGTGCTGCGGGAAGGCAGCATGGGGAAACCCAGACTAGCAATTCAACCAAATGTGAAGCAAAACGAAAAAACACCCTCAGAGTAAAAACACACCTAAGCTTTTAGAACATTTTTTTCATCTGTTACCATTTCAGATAGCTTTTAGTAGTGTCATGCTATCAAAATATGACATTTATGCAAGAGCTTTGGTATTAAATATTATTTCATAAGAATTTGACAGATGGCATAGGCAGATATGCAGTGTTTCATAGAGGACGAGCTTCATGGGAATTTGTATTTCTCGTAAGGAACTGATACTAGAGCATCAATATCATGTCAGCCAGTTCAATGAATTATAAATGTGTTTTAAGTGCACATTTAACATGTGACACTGTCATTAATTATCTGAAGGTTACCTTGAATATCCCACTCCACTCAAGTATCAGTGTTGTTTGCTAATACTGTACTCGCAACCCTCTGACATGCATTTAATAAAGCTGGATATTATGAATGAAGATGCCCTTCACTCTTCTCTTTCACAATTAATTGCCAATGTTCTCATATATATCAGAAGGAATACATAGTTGAAATGTGGTACTGTGGGAACACGTAGTTGCCATTTTTCTTACAATAACTTCCTTATCAGACCACAGTGTGTGGAAAATCCATTAAGTGCAAAACAAAACAAACAAACTCCAGCCTCAGATAAGAATGTATTTGATGGCACAAACCAGAAACAATATTAGTAATAGTAATAATTATAATTATGTTTAGTGGTTATGCTAAATGTGTCATATGAGTGGGGCTATTATGGAGTTTTTCAGTAATATGAAATGATAAAGATGGCTTGCTAGGGTAAGGGGGGAGGTGTGTTGGACAGCGGCTGCAGGGTTGAGCCTGTTTTTCTGGCACGGGCACAGAGATAAGCGGTGACCCCATTAGCTTTCCCTCAACTCGCCCTGCTTCAATCATCATGAGTAATTCAGCTTATAGTATGAAGCTTTGTCCTGCTCTGCAAAGCCAAATCTCCTGTCGAAGCCAAAGGTTTAATTCACAGTAGCCCCATCCTTCCTCTACCTCCACTCAGATTATAGCCCACATTTGGCCCCACCCCACATTTAGACTAATCAAAAAACTAGATTTTTGAGTGACAGATGGAGCACATGTAAGATAAAGCAAGTAGGGTGGGGTCTTGTAGGATCTTATTATAGCTGTGATTTCATTTCTGTAGTTCAGTTGCGTAAATGATGTAGAATTGGTTCCAGGAAGTTAATCTATTCACCAAGCCTCAAAAGTCTTCAGAGAGTCACAGAGGAATGAATGAGCTAAATGCTCTCTTGACTATTACAGGAATGTGACTTTAAGATAACATGAAATGAATAACAGTTCAGGGCAATTATACTTCTTCCTTGATACATTAAATCAAGAAACAACCTCTGTATGCTTACATTTTAAATAAGAACTGCAAAGTCAGATGGTGAAAAAAAGGAACTAAAATGGTAAATAAAAGAGAAAAATCTGGAGAGAAGTGTTAGGGACAGGAACCATTAAAATACACTATTATAAGTGCATAACTGAAGGTGTTAATACACAAGTTAAGAAGGTGCTGTTGTGAAACAGTGTTTGTGACTTGCACAGGAAGGGGATGGGGCTAGCAACATTTGTTTAATTTTGTACAGATTGGACAAACGGTTCCAAAGTGCTTGGAAAAACAGAGAGAAAGCTTGTAATTTGCTTCCTCATGGTAATTATTTGAAATGAAAATCTTCAACAATTATCCATCTTATATGAATAATCCCTCTAGAAATCCAAATCATCTGGTTGATCAATTTAGATCTAGATGGATATATTTACTGATTACTGATTTGAATGCTCGACTATACAACAAAAGTTTATGTAGTCACCAATGGCGGCTGGTGAAAAATATCTTAGGTGGGGCTGTATCATATTTGGCATTTTCAATCGTCTGGTAACCATGGGACTCAGGGTCTTTTAGCATTGTGGCATGCTCTTCCTCAAGACATCCGTCAGACTTTCCAGTTGAAATTGAACTCAAACAATATACTTTGTGATTACTTAATTAGCTGATTAAATAAAAAAAGTATTACCCATAACAATTTTGGGTGATTTTTCAAGCAAATGTTCCACATGTACAGTAAATAAGACTTTGTCCTGACTTTAGAAGTGGTGCGCATGAGCACGGGAGCGGCCGCACGCTTTCTTGGGGTGCTACAAGAATCGCCCATAGATGACTAGATTTCAGCTCGCTGATTGGCTACAATTTACGTTAAACATTTATATCCTAAATCAGCGATTGGCTAAGCTTGCTCAGAGACCCGCCTTCCTGGGGCGATTTCTTCCAGGGCCCCAGAGCTGCTCACGTGCACTACAGGAAGAGGGGACGTGCAGAAAAACCAGACATTTTGAATTTCTATTTACATATACTGGGTGCATTTAACATCTCAAACACACTAATATTGACAATTAGCGCCCTAGCACCCTCTATTGGCCAGCCGCCCCTGGTAGTCACCATTTTTGGTGCAAAACACTGTAATTCATGAAGCAATAGAAAACAATAAAACTTAATTTAAAGAGTGACTGTCGACACTGGCTGTGGCGCGACCCAAGCAACAATCTTCGACAGAGTGATGTACTGACATGAAGGAAAAATGCTCTGCAACTCACGCTTTGTTGTGTCCAGTGTAGACAACCTTTAGCTGTTGTAGTGCGGCAATAGAGCAACAACAGTTAATATCCGAATGTAGACATGATGTTAGTGGCAGTATAAAATACTTTATATGCACATCAACTGTCATCGTATTGAAAGGAACAGCTTGTATTTTTTAATCTCATGTTGTATTTTACAAGAAAATTAAACAGGGTAAATGATGACCAAGTTTTATTTTGGGTCGGCTAAAGCTACTGGTTTAGAATTTTGATACCCCTTTTCTTTTCTTTTCTTTTTCATCTTATGACACTGTTGTATGTATTCCTTAGAAGCAAAATGATAGCTTACATTAGCATTTCCCATTTGTCTCCAATGGTGGAATACGGCATTCTTTAACCTTTAGAAATAGACTCATTGAGAGACTGCCATGCCCTGGCTGGTCTGAATAAATGAATCAGTTAACTCATACTGACAAATAATTCAGGCACCAACATTTTAAAAGAATATTTAGGCTTTCTGTGGAAATATGCCATGGAAATTATGTATAACATATTTTTAAAGAAAGGAAGGAGCAGCAGTCGATTCAAGAAACACTCTGTAGTTTTTCAACCTTCATAATATATTTCCAAGAACCAAGATGGTACATCAACTTACAATAGGTTAGTGGTCTGTATCGCTTTTACGTGCACTATGTAACTTCAGGTTGTGGTGTTATGTGTAGCTTGAATGCTAAATCTCGCTGCTATGTGCAAGATAAGATAAAACAGCTTGTTGCCATCAAGTAATACATTTATTTGTATAGCACTTATCATAGTAGGTTCTGCAGAAATTTAAAAATACTACTTTTATTGTGTCCCGAAATTTAGTTGTAAAAGTTTTTCAGTCGTGAACTTTACACATATTTAAAGTTTAAAGACATTAATGAATGATTATAAGCGTAGTTCAAACGTCTTCTATAATAAAGTGATTTTCTCTTGATTTGTAACCAGGCACTAAAGTGAATACCCATAAAACTAGCTTTGAACCAATCGGATTGCTTTCCCATCTCTTCAGTGGGACTCATCTCTTCACCACACTGGCGCTGGATAAACAGCGAGCGTGCATATACAACAATAGCTTGCGGTAGGCTAAATTATTTATGACAGCGGTAATGGACAATTCCGCTTCTAACCTGTAGAGCGACCACAGAGGAAAAGTTACTTGGTGTTGCTCTAACTAAAGTCACTTTTTTATGTAATAATGCATTTTTACAGTATGTCTAAGTATAAAGTGTGTGGATGTCTGTGATCAGGACTCAAATGACATTCTTTACTGTGAATGTATTGTAAGTATTATTTTTCTCTGTGTTCTTGTTCCAGCAGGATGGGAATCTCAAGAGAGTTTACGGATTAAAGGTACAGTCCCCACTTCTCTCTCTTCTTAGACACTCACAAAGCAAATATATTTGGTAACACTTTACTTGAAGGGGTGTGAATAAGACATGACACCTTTATTAGCCATGACATGACATATGTCTTGAATATGAAGTAGGGTTTATACATGTTTATGACTACTGTCATTAAGTGTTTTCCACTCATTAATGACATTTTGAATTCAAATATGACATTGTTTAAGATGTCTTTGTTATGACACATTGACATAAACCATAACATCATAACCTGTCAGTGTCTTTGTCTTGTGTCTTGGACAGGTTATGATTTATTGGTTTATGTCAAGGTGTCATAACAAAGACATCTCAAACAATGTCCTATTTGGATTAAAAATATCATAACTGAGTGAATGACACTTAATGACCATTGTCACACACATGCATACAACTTTCTTCATATTCATAACATGTCATGATTATGAAGGTGTCATGCTAGTCTTATGCACACCCCTTCAAGGAAAGTGTTCCCATATATTTAATAAAACGACCAAAAGGTACCAGTATTTTACCATTGTGGTTTTTGAAGTACTTTGAAGTGAATATGGTTATGATTTTGTGCTTTGTTATACAGTATCTGTATTGAGAATTTGTAAGCATTTTGAACTGGAGAGTATGTATTAATTCACATATCCCTTAAAAAAACTGCATGAGGCCATTATTTGGACTGAATGCATGTTTATTTTTTGTGAAGCAGTATTGGGTACTCAAGCTGGCAGCATATATTAGCCTCATTAATTATCATGCTAGTGTAAATCATGTGTTGGCTATTGCCCAGCAGTCATCTGTAATTAGGATGGCACAAGAGTCAGTCAGATGATGCCAAGAACCTACAGAGAGCGCTGAGATGAGAAAAATCCATCTCACTCCTCAGACTCTGTGTGAGGTGAAGTCCCACTATAAATTTTATTTCAGGTCAGCTCAAATGCTTGTGTTAGCATCTCCTTTGGCTACAGGTATAATCAGACTTTAATAGAGAAGCAGTCTGTATTACCACGGAAGGTCAAATCTGAGTTGGTATTGTGATGAAAGAAATGATCTCACTTATCTACAGCTATTCAATCAAATGGGTGCTCTCTGTTTTGTCTCTGCCTTTTTAAAGTCATTGAGCTTGTTTACATGCACATCGATATGCTGAAAACTCCCAAAAGCTTATTTGTTTTTATTTAGATTTATATAGCACCTTTAACCAAGGCACTGAACACTTTTAAACTGAGCGGTACATCGAAAAGAAAAGGCTGTAGGAAGGATGTACATTTATTGGACATGGGTGAGTAAGTAGGGTGGTGCTACAGTGAGAACAGAGGCTATGGCAGGGTTGGGTAAGCAAGCAGAGTCCTGACCGGGGGTTAGTTTTATGGGAGGAGCGATAAAACTGCGTAATGGGGGACTGTTTTATATAGGAGTTTATTCCAATCAGAGGGGAGCCAGGAGGGAGAAAGAACGGAAACGGCATTGGGCGAGGGTGGAAACGAGAGGGGCAGCAGTGATTGAGAGCGTAAGGAACGGGAACATAGGTGATAAGTGCAGCCAGATGTGGTGGGGCAAGACCATGGAGGGATTTGTAGACGAGGGTATGGAATTTAAATAAGGAACGATAGGAGCCAGTGAAGCTGGTATAAGAGGAGTGAGGGAGGTTGAATATAATAAGGGCAGAGGCGCTATGGAAATAACTTTTTTTTGTTTACAAGACTTTAATAAATCAGGTTATTTTGCTGTTGTGAATGGAATCATTATTGAATCTTTCTAGAATTCCATATGTTATGTCAGTTATGATGTTAATTAAATCATTATGAACTGAAGAGTATTCCAGTGGTAAACTTACAGATTATTTTGCCCTCTCACGCAGTTACTTATGCAGAATTTTGATTGAATCATTAGTACTTCGGCTGCATGAGATGAGAACGCATTTTTATAATTACTTGGGTCAAGAAAGAGTCAAAGTTTGCAATATATTTCCTCGAAATACTCTGAATGTGCTTTAAGAGTTAGTTCACCCAAAATTGAAAATTCTGTTTGCGCAAATGAAGATATTTTTTATGAAATCTGAACAATTTCTGTCCTGAGCTTCAACTTTGAAGCATCAAAAAGTTCATTAAAACCAATCCATATGAATTGAGCGGTTTAGTCCAAATTAACAGATTTAATTAAGGCTTTTATTCACATATGATCACTCATCAACACGCACATCAGTTGTGGTATGGAAGATCAAGCATGCTTGCTTGATGTGGGATAACTAATGATCTTGTGTGTTACGCAGCATGTATGAGCTTCCACCTGAACCCAGTTTGTTCTTTCGCGTCAAGCCGGTTCGGTTTAGCCTCTGTTTATGTACGCTGTGGAATGATTATATGTCAATAAAAGCCTAATGTAATTTTTATATATATATATATTATTGTGTGTGTTCTAACCTTTTAAATCCACATGTAAGGATGCTTTTCTCTCACATATCAAACAAGCGCAGTTCATAAGCCGAAAGATCTCAGGTTAATGTGTTTAAATACTAGGAGAAATTGGGGTATGGAGCAAAAAAAAAAAATCTAGACTTGTTGATCGATTTATGCTTAAGCCATTTATGACCTTACTCCGATAAAGAAGTAAGCAGGTTAATGCTTTTACATGACCACGTGCATTTTGGCTTATTAAGCATAATCATGTTAAGAATGTGCATGTAAACATACTCAATGCTAAATCAACAATGACCCTACTTCCTTTTCATGTTCGTTATTTTGAACGGTTAATCTTTGCTTGTTATCAAAATCCACACAACCTATTGGATAATGTTGACCAACCTAATGGCTAGTCATTGTTTTATCAAACTTACATTCAGTTCATCCAATTAGTTTTAAAAAGATACAATCAAGCCCCGCCCCTATTTTTCACAGAACTGAAGTGAAATGGGTTGCGAACAAGAATGCACTTTGAATTTAATGCTTAGTGCATATATTTTGGACACATTTGAAAATCTTCATTAGCCAAACAAAACAGATTCTCATAACTCTAACACATGCTTGAAATAGTTATATATATATTATGTATCATTACACACCTATATATTATGCAAGGAAACCAATGTGGAAACGCTCGGACGGCTTGTTCTCCTCTCCAATTAAGATTCTGTCAGAAAATTATTTTTGAGGGGCCGCCTCAATTATTTATTAATCATTTTAATTATTCAGGCTAATTACTCCATGTTTAAGTGGATTAAATTCTGACTTAGGTATATTAACTTAATGGAGGTTTTGGAAGATTCCTCCTGTGACTGTGTGAAAGTCTTTTGATGAAGTTGATTTATTTCTTTTGATGAAGCTCAGCTATTGAATAATTATTTCACCTTTTGAAGTACATTAAGCTTTGGTGGTGAATACAGACAGTCAAAGACGAACTGCTCTCGGCTAAATTCGTGGCATGACAAATGTTGCCTGCTTTGTGAATTCAGAGTGCAGAATATAAAATATAGCTGGAAATAATATGAAGCCAACTGAAATTGTCTGTCAGAATTTGGAAAAGAGAAAAACTAAGAAAGACTACACAAGCGCATTTGCAGAATGGCCTGTAATTGGTATCTTAAATGAAGTGCTTGGCATATCAGGCTGAACTCAAAATATCTTCCTACTGAGGGTGAAAATACATTTTTTTGGCTTGAAGAATAGCTTTTTAAACAGCATGAAAATTGGAGGTAGTGTATTTGGACCACCTGCCACTCGACACCCAGCTCTCATAGCACGCAGTCAAGTATTTACTTTCTCTCACAAAAGCTTTTTTAAAGACAAAAGCTTTTTTTCCTATTTTTCTTTTTTCCAAGTAGCTCTTAGCATGCTCATTGCACAAAAGCAGGCCTGGTCCCTTGATCCAAGCTTTCAATATATTGCCTCAACTTTGTCATTACGATACGATTAAATAATAATGTGCACGCTGGGACACCTCATTGGCCTGCAGTCGATGAAACATTTTCAAATAATGGCTTTAGCCTGTTAATCCTGAAATCTCTTTAGCTTCTTCTGGATTCCTTTCCATTTTTCATTGTGACTGGTGAGAATGGTGCTAGACTTACTGTCAGGCTGCAGTAGTTTTACTTGACTGAATCTCTAATGGGCAACTTCCCACTGTTCATCAGCTACTGAACATCCATGTGCACTTGTTCATGATCACTTAATGTAACTGAATTCTATTTATGCAGATTTTTGCTAAATGCTGAGTTATTTTGAATGCCTAAAGAGGAGAGGAAGATGATATTTTGTAATTGGATGCTTGAAGGAATATTCTGGGTTCAGTACAAGTTAAGCTCAAATCAACAGCATTTGATTTCCACAAAGAACAATTTCTGGTTGCCTCTCAATCTGGGTTGCAATGAAGTACTTCCAATGGAAATGAATGGGGGCCAATCTGTAACAACGTTAAAATAACCAACAGCATTCTCATCCCAAGGCGTCATATACAAGACTTGTTCCAAAGCAGTAAACATCCAACGCACATGGCACCCTTTAGCGTCAAACGATGCTTTCGGTTATGGTAGGTTTAGGTATGGGGTAGAGTTAGGGTTAGACCACTAGGAGGCGTCTTCTGCCCCATATACATGTACACTACCGGTCAAAAGTTTAAGATCGGTAAAGATTTTTTATGTTTTTAAAAAAGTCTCTTCTGCTCACCAAGGCTGCAATTTTTTGATAAAAAATACACAAAAAACACAGTAATATTGTGAAATATTATGACAGTTTATGTTATGTTAATATATTTGTTAAAATATAATTTATTCCTCTGAAAAAAAGCTGAATTCTCAGCATCATTACTCCAGTCTGTAGTTTCACATGATCCTTCACAAATCACTCTAATATGATGATTTTATGCCCAAAAAAACATGTATGATTATTATCCATGTTGAAAACAGTTTTTTTACATTTTTATTTCAGGATTCTTTGATGAATAGAAAGTTCAAAAGAACAGCTTTTATCTGAAATGGAAAGCTTTTGTTATATTAAACACTACCCTTTAAAAAGTTTGGGGTCAGTAAGAATTTGTATTTTATTTTTGGGGGAAATAAATAAGAAATCAATACTTCTATTCATCAAGGATGAGTTACATTGATCAAAAGTTACAGTAAAGACATTTATAATGTTAGAAAAGATTCTAATTAAATAAATGATGTTCTTTTGAACTTTCTATTCATCAAAGAATCCTGAAATAAAAATGTAAAAAACTGTTTCTAACATGGATAATAATCATACATGTTTTTGGAGCATAAAATCATCATATTAGAGTGATTTGTGAAGGATCATGTGACACTGAAGACTGGAGTAATGATGCTGAAAATTCAGCTTTTTTTCAGAATCTAAATTATTTTGTGAGGTAATTAATATTATATCACAGATTAAAATGATATCACAGATTATATTATATCACAGATTAAACTGAGCACTATTATTTCTCAAATTGGTATTTGACAATTAAGACCTTTAATTTAATTCCAGAATAAGTGTTAAAATCAGCAGGAAAGGTTAATATTGAATTTCATGAATATTCATTAGCAGAAAAAGCCAATGAAGCATGAGGGTGTCTAATTTCAACAAAGGGATTTGCACATGGAAGGTAATGAATCTAAAAAAACCCGTATGGGAGATGAACGCTTCTGTTGTTGCTCTTAACAGATGTTGTCTCAGCAACATCGGCAGAAAAACTAGACACCTCTTGCTGAGAGTGTTTTTAAAAGCCCCACTTTAGCGGTTCTTATAGTTCATTTACATAATAATGCTAATAAATTATTTAAAGGGATATTTCTCCAAAACATTTAAAACTGTCATGATTTACTCACCCTCAAGTTAACAAACCTGTATGAGTTTCTTTGTTCTGTTGAACACAAAAGAAGATATTTTGAAGAATGCTGGTAACCAGACAGTTGACGGTAGCCATTGACTTCCACAGTATTGTTACTTCTACAATGGGAGTCGATGGCTACTGTCAACTGTCTGGTTCCCAACATTCTTCAAAATGTCTTCTTTTGTGTTCAACAGAACAAAGAAACTCATACAGATTTGGAACAACTTGAGTATGAGTAAGCTAAATGATGACAAAACTATCCTTTTAATGCTTCTTTAGTATTCAGCTAAGTATTCACAAAGTACAAATAAGACTATTTCAGACAAATTGGATTAAAAAAAAAATCTCTTCCAAATGTGGAGTTTAGTTCAGCGCCAAACAATGCATCTCAGTTATTCTATTGTTGCAGTACTGGTGCATCTGGCCTGGACTGAATCTTGCCAACTCAGTATAAATTGCAGTGGTGGCATACTATAAAAAAGACAACTAAATCAATGGTAGACTATATGAATAAAGAAGATAGTGATGTTTGGTAATTTAGAACAAAGACTGAGAATAGTTTAAGATCTGGCCGTGCTCGCGCTGCTCGTATCATCACTTATGATCTGTGCTTTGCCGTAACGAGTGATCTTTTGAACTAAACAGGCCTTGTCTACTTGTGTTTCTGTGTCATTTGAATAATATATATGTGCCCCATACATGGAATCAGAGTGCCTACTGTACTGTATGTAGTAAATGGAAAATCTCTACAGCAAAAGACCAACCACTACATGCATACGGTTTGTTCTACCATTTATTAGCAATGATTTGCACAGTTTGTTTACTACTTATTATATACCTGAGCATTCAGTATTGTGCAATATAGCATACAGAAGGTGATGGACATTTTAGGGGAAAGAAGTGCTGCATTTTAACATTTAAATGTGACTTTTCATGAACATTTTATAATCCATGATTGCTGCCACCATATGATGTCATAATATGCAAATTAGATGGGGAATCCCTACATAAACTTTGGATCATCCTTAATATTTCTCTATTTTACAGAAAGTATCTTGTTTCACTTTTAAGATATAGTCTTTTGAAATTAAGATGTCAAAATCGAACGTTTTAGGAAAAACCTCTGGCGCCTATAGGGTTATTAGGAAATAGAAGCTTAGTATGTCATTTAAAACATGTAAAAATGTTTTTAGATGTTTCAGTTTAGATCCTCATCTCTGCCTGCCTTCTGTTGCCCCACTCAAATGTATTTATTATTATTATTTATTATTTTTTTTTACATAGATTTTCTTTTCCACGTCTTGTTCAACAAGAAACTCTTGAAACACCCTGAAAGAGTTTAGATGATGCGTACAGTGATAGTTGGTGGAATTGTTCAATGGCACAGAAATTGTTTAATATGAATTAGCAGGGTGAGGTTTCTGCGGGGTGTACAATTACTGAAGCATGGTGGTGCCTCATAAATAGTGCAACTCAGTGGGACTTAATGACTGCTGCTTTTTAATGTGGTTTAACTCCATTTGCTGTACTGATCTTACAGATTTCACCTCCTGAGCTTGAATCGATCTTGTGACCATTGCCACAGTGTTGCTTTCTATTGAACACTACTGCTTTATGGGAACCAGTCTATAATGGCACCTGGCTAGCCATTAGCGGTCCGATGCCTTTACACTCTTATATTCAGTTTGTAATTTCTTAAAGTTCAGGCAAAAGTCAATTGGACTAAATTTGCATTCAAACAGTCATTGGGTCTGCATTGTTTTTATAGGGTAGGGGTGGGGAGGGCGGGATAACTGTCATCGGCTAGTGGCCCATGCATATCAACTGTCACTAAAAATTAAAAATCTGTGGTAAAACGTGAGGAAATGCTAGATTTTTTTATAGCTGCATGGCAAAGTTAAAGTCTAATGAAATACACTGGCATTTTGTCCTTTCAAAAGTAACTGAATGCCCTGACTATACTAGCCTACAGTAATCATAATTCTAGTTAAAACTAATGTAAATGTACAATTATAATGTCATTATATATATATATATATATATATATATATATATATATATATATATATATATATATATATATATATATGTATATATATATATATATATATATATATATATATATATATATATATATGTTTATATACACACTATAAATGCATATATTTGAAAATAATTAATTATAAAGGATTATAAAGATATACTGCTCTTGCCTGGGTGAATAATACTCTGAGTTTTGTTTGTCACATGCCTCTCCTGTCTTGTACTGCACATGGGTGTTGTTATTTTGGGCCATGTGCTTGTGTCATTTTCTAACCAATTCCATCTTGGAATGTGATGATTGATTTGTCCCACCTGCCTTACTCATTACCCTCTTATGTTGTTCGCTATGGGCTCTATGCACGGCGGTAATTCCGGTGAAGGTCTAAGAATGCTCAAAAACTTCCGCCAATCGCAGAGTCCAATGCAAGGCCGAGATTTTATATTTGATTTTATACTCTATGGTTATAGCAAAGAAACGTTAGTCACAAAACAGACAAAACAGACACCCCTTGTTGTGTTTATGCTTCTTTTTAAAAATATATTAAATAAACATATATATAAAATTACATCTAAACGTATGAAAGTTTCAATTTCAAAGACAAGAGGACATAAATTTTGAAGACTGCCATAATCCCCTTTTCCTCGGTTTCTTCTGCTTTAAATCTCCCCAACCGGAAACTGAAGAGCATCGTTGCGTCAAATGCGGAACTTATGCGTGCATATAGCCCATTTAGTCTCCTTGTGTTTGCAGTCCTGGCAGAGAGATAGCCAAAGCTTGGTTTACAACAACTGAAATTTCTATCCACTGGGAACACATATTTATGTTAAAAAACTCAGAAAGTGAACATTTCAAGTCAGGGGACCTTAAGTATTTTAAGTCTATTTGCTGCTATGTGAAAATGATCCAGTAAAGCGTGTGGCACGTTTGTCAACCCCAGAGGTTCAACAAAACTACGGCAAGTAAAAGTGTCAAGGTTACACTTTAGACACACACACACACACATCTGAAGGGATAGAAAAGTCCTGGGGACTTTGTACTGCATCACTGCGCAAGATGCAACTTGGATTGGTGAACAAGGCCAAGGTCCACCATTCTCCAGTTCTCAAAGCTCTCTTGCTACAAAAATGCTTGCTACACACACACACAGATTAGATGTGTCCGTGGTTGATGGCCAACCAACTGCCCGAAGCCAGAGTCTAGCCCTGGCAGTATCATGGGGAAAGGTAATGCACCAGAACTTTTGCTCATCTAATGCACGGTATCACAGTTTGAGATTTCTTTCATTGGAAAGATCCACGTGGTGTCATGAATAATTTAGAGACAGTGTCTTCTCATAGGATAAGAAAACTTAGTCTCATGAATAATTATAAGACAGTGCACTGTCACGTCACAGCCTGTGATGTGGACACGATGAAGATTTTAAACCCGGAAGGCAAAAATAGCAGAGAAAAAAATGTATTTAACTATTCCCCCCTACTATTAAATCCAACAGATGCTATCTTTGTCTTAAATGTTCAACACACATACCTCTGTTAAAATCTTAGAAAATTGGGGGTTTCATGACCCTTTAAAGCATCATTCCCAGGTAATAAAGACACTTCATTAAAAGTTATATATTTGGCAATATGACTTATATAATATGCATTAATGTATATACATTTATAAATGTATTTTAATATATAAGCATATTTATAATGATAATGTCTTTATTAATGTAAAAAATATAAAGGTGTGTAGAATATCTCTCATTGGATATAAGGAAAACCTTCCTGCAATTCCTCACACTTTCAAGTCCACATAACATTCACATTATTGACTGAGTTTAGCTCAATCTCAGAGCTAAAAGAATGAAAATGAACTTAGAATTCAGCATTTGTTCCCTTTGAGTAGTTTATTCTCTTTGAGTCACAGAGGGTTGCTTGCATTGGGTAAGATTAAAGCCCTCTATGAGGAAACATTATTGAATTCTTCATTTCTATATGAAAACTCTGTTCAATCGCTGGAATATACCAGCATTATGATGCATGAGAGAACATCTCAACATCTCCTTGATATATCAAATAAGCTTGATTTAAAATTACTACTTGTGAACTGTTGTTTAAAGCACTTCATCATAGAATGATATTTGTGTTTATTAATAATTCAAATAAGCGAATTACAGTGCCTGCAGTAACACACTTCATGTGTTAATGTCCTTCTAAAGGCATCTCGTTGCAGTTTGTTATTGTGTTTCGGAGCTGCTCTTGTTCCTTTCGACAGATTTATTAGAGCTGATCAGTGTCAGGTAATAAAGGAAAATAAAATGAGAAATGAGAAATAATGCCACAACTGATTCAAAGTGACGCGCCTTGGAGGAAGCAGATCGCAGATCATTACGCCCGAGATGCTGCGTCGTCTCACTTTAATTTAGCTTGTGCTGAGACGTGAATCGTTGTGCATAGTGATTGAACAGAAGCATGTTTAATGAATGAAAACTGGGAGCACATCAAACTTAGTGTCTTTCCACCTTTTCCATAGCGAAGAGGTCTATAAATACGGCTCTTCACCCAGGTGCTTACCCCCAGAGTGATGAGAACCCATCGTTTTGTGATGTCAGTCTGCACTCCGGCAACGACTCCGGGACAGATTTGGTTTGTTTAAAGGAATCAGCAGAGTAGTTGGTAAAGAGAGAGCAGATGGAGGAGTAATGGCAGGCAGGTGAGCGCAGCGTGTTTATTTCCCTTCTTTCATGAGGAGTTTGAAGCATTGTTTGAAGGCTGTTTATCCGGATGTTTCCTCTGTTTTGGAGGAGCAGAGTCCACAGAGGCTTCTTAAAGGGCTGCAGCGAGCCGAGCTGAAAGCTGCCGAGTGTTGTTTACTACATTACACAGAGTCCCTAGAGTCTGTGCTGGAAAACATCAGATGGTCTGGGACTCGCACCTTTGGTGGTGACAAGAGAATGAAACGATGATGCAGTGTTAAGAGGAAAGAGACAAAACCTATGTGTTTAAACAAAGGCTCGGAAAGTTTGGCGTGTCCCGCTCATTCAAGCAATGTTTAGTTGAAAGCCTTCACGTTGACATAATGGTATTTATGCTACACAAGCTGTGTTTTCTATCCCTTACACTAACCCTACCTATCACAGAACACTAAAGATAAAACATCATAGTAAAGGCCATTGCACATAGCCTAGAAATCTAGACGCACCCTAGCGGCAGCAAAAATTATTTTGCAGCAAAGCGTGGTCTAGCAACTCTCCATTGACTTTTTAGCTAGAAAACCCCAACTCTGGAAGGGCCAATCACATTGTGTATAGAGTCAGCAGGTGGGCTTAACAAAATGACGACAGAGTTGCGATAGTCAGAGCCAGCTCGGACATATTCGGTTTTAAGTCGTTCATCCTCGTATGCGGCCGGCGCCGCGTGCGCTGTTACAAAAAAAGCTGTGGCGAAACGATCAACTTGTCATATTTGCCACGCTCGTGCTGTGTCGTCGAAGATAAAGGCTTTACTCTGTCAGCGCGCGCTCTGATCGGTGCACGGACCTCTCCCAAATCATCTCCAGCACTCCGAAGCGCCAGTACTCCGCCTCCGTTTCCCTCGTAAGCTGATATTAGTATTTAAACATTCTCTATGATGGTATTTTTTATACTGTCTCTTTCTCTCTCATACACACACAAACACACACACATACTGTCTCTTTCTCTCTCACACATATGTAGGCTGGTTATAAACTCTTTAGACTTTTAATGATTAGTGTTTTATTTTTAAAGTTTGTGGGTTGTGTAAAAAAACATAAAAAATCCCTTATTTTGGGGATGGATTCGGGAAATCTTCCTTATTTTCAATGTTCAATGTTGACAGCTGGACTGGTTACGGTAAAAGTTTAATACATCAACTTGCTCCACTGAGTACGTCACCTTCTTAGTTGCTCTGATTGGCTTTAGCGCTATCCAATTGCGTGCAGAGAGAATTTGAAAGACAACCGTTTATCCCGCCCTCGCATTGAGCCCTGTCAATGAAATAGTTTCCAGACCTTAACATCTTGATGTAGGTCTGGCATGTCAGGGTACATTGCACACTGAGTACGAAATTTTCATATGTGATTTTTCGTGTTCGTCAGCCTAAAAATTTGTCACGCACAGAAACCTTGCACACTCAGTCCAATGCGTATTTATTAAACCTTTGCGGAAAAAAACCCAAAAGTACAAAATGAATTAGTCAAGCAGTGAGGATGATTTTTTTGCCCTCTCTCTTATTGAAAAGAGAAGAAAGAGAAAATATTGCGTTTGCGTCCATCCAATCCTGAAATTGCGCCAGAGGAAGCACCTCCTTATCAAGGAGTTGCGATTCAAAATTTACTTCAGAACGTCAGTGGAAAAGTTTGATGCTGGAGCCATATTTTAAAAACAAAACCACCAATTTCCGTGAACCAATCGATTCTGAACAGAGACTGGCAGTGTGTCTAAGGTATGGAGACACATACGCGCGCGCAACGTGCGGCTCGGTGGAAGTGCTGGGCAGACAGAACATCTGAATATAGGCTGTTATATATTGTACCCAAATAATACATTAGTTATCGAATTGGCTGCTCAATCACACCTTTTAATTGATCCGAAATTTCAATCTGATTGAAAGGGGAGGTTATTCCTTTCATAATCCAATCGAGAGAAGAGAAAACACTTGATCGAATTGAAAACCGAAACTGAAAGCACTGCGCATATGTGCAAAGATGTGCGGATTGAGCTCCAGTCGGCCCTGAATTGTCAAAAACCCTCACAAAATGCTGGTTGTGGATGCGAAAAACGCAGAAAATCGAACCTGATCCGAATTTTTTTAAGACGGACGAAAGTTTTGTAGGCGGGTGATTGACATAGCGTGTGATTGACATAGCGTGAGGTCGATTTTTTTTTTACGTGCGAAAATTTCGAATGAGAATTTCGAACTCGGTGTGCAATGGCCTTAAGACTTGAAAGTTGATTTCCTCATGGTGACTAAAAAATGCTATCCTCAAAAAAGATTCAAAATCTTGTCCCCATAACGTAGGGTTTACCAGGCCAATTTTAGTGTTTTATATACACTACATATTTTATTAAAAAGACGTAAAAAGATCTATATTTTACTTTTAAAATTTGTATGTAATGTCTTACACACACAAACACACACAGCATATACAATATAGTCTATTTGATTAATAACATCGGAACCCATGGTTGGTCTGGCTTGAAATGTTTATACGGAATGGTTAAAAAACATTTTCTCTATGGAGAAAAACAATGGGATTTGTTTTTTTTTCTTCTGAAACTAGACAGTGCTCAATTTATCATCACAAATGGCTTTGTGCAGACGGATATCAATTACAATAGCTAAGATATGACAAGCATTCACAACTCTTTTCCACTGTGCTGCTCTTTCAGCTAATAGATGCTAACAAATACATGTGCTCATCCTTTATTTTGTCTTGCAGTCTTCGGGTGTACACCTATGTGAATAGATATGACTGTATCGGTCTCTGAAGCCCTGTTCTGTGCTCTTATTAGTTATCATGCATGTCATGAAACTGCTATAATCAGCACCTAAGGGCTGACACTGGGTTCACAGGGCTCAGTTAATGCTCAGTCATGGCTTTGCTGTCGGTGTCAGGTAGAGGAATTGTTCGGCGGTGAAGACCGCTGCATTGCTTTGACCTCTTCAGGTCATCAGAATTTGTCTTGTTTCAGCTGCTGTCAACTTTTTTTTCGGCTCACTTTTTTGATTACTACTGTACTTCTTTTGTACTGTTACTTCAGAGCAGACATTGATCATTTTTCCATTTTTTATGTGGCACTCTGTTTTGGATTCTCGCGATGGCTTTTAGTGGGATGAAAAGTCCATGTTTGATGGTGGACAGATGAAAGCCGGACACCACACCTTCACCCAAACCCTTCATCAGAAACAAGCGTTCCTTCTCTCGCTCTCAGACTCTCTCTCTTTCTCTTTGAAAAGCTGACTCATCAATAACAAATCGTTGCGACTGAATTAGTCATTTGTCTTTGATGTCACCGTGGTCACGGCGAGGCACTGTGTGCATACCAATCAGACACTATATTGGCTTCTGTCCACCCTGCTGGCAAAAGCCAATTTTCTCTTTTTACTACAACAGCGTGCTGGGAGAAGGTCGTCATTATATGGTACTTGATGAAAGAAGTCGTCATTTAATTACACACATCTGAAAGGTCTCTAACTCTCTAAAGGACAGTGTGCCTAAAAGCTATTTACTTGGTTTTCTGTGATGTATTGAACATGATTGTTGTAAATTTTGCTATAGAGTTTGGCGTTGGGAATTTGGCTGTGGAGAAACGTCACACGTTTTTAATCAATAAAGTTGGATTTAAGAGTGAGTGTTGCACCTTTCTCAACAATAAATTCAAATAAATTTAATGAATTTTTGATTTGTGGTTGCATCTCCTTTTTTGTTGGGAGAGCATCTCTTTTTAAAAAAAATTTTGTGTACCCTGTAAAGTTTTGGTAAAAGTACAGCAATGACTATATTTAGCAGAATATGCCACCCTTTACCAGCAAATGTTTATGAATCTATAGCTCATCAAGGTTATGCACATTTCAGACTATGTTCTAACTTTTCAAACAAACAAGTCTTTCTTTCATTTTTCTTTTTAATAGAATCCCTGAGTTTTTATTAATGGCTTTTACAGACTTGATTGCTTTTACAGGAACTGAGATCAAAAATATGGCTGTGCATTTTCAATTCTTATTCTTTATGAAATGATCAGCTGCAGGAGGAGTGGAGCTCACATCTCTGTAATTGATAATTAGTGGAAGCGTGCAAGTTCAGGCTATGGTTATTACCAGTCATAAATATTTTCTGCCAGCATTGTCAAAACCACTAGTACAAAGCTATTGTATAGCATGTTCATAATTTCTCTAGCTCTACTCTTTTTACTGTGTTTTAAAATACAGTAAGTTCATTGCTCAGTTGGATGTGGGATGAAACGCATATTTATACACTGACACCTGTTCAATGTCTCATTAATGCAATTATCTAATCAACCCCTCACATGGCAGTTGCTTCAATGCATTTAGGGATGTGGTCCTGATCAAGACAATCTCCTGAACTCCAAACTGAATGTCAGAATGGGAAAGAAAGGTGATTTAAGCAATTTTCTGCTCAGTTACTGTGATTTTCATGCAAAAATCATTCAAAGAATGGTGTGGAAAAAAAGGAAAAACATTCAGTATGCGGCAGTCTTGTGGGCAAAAATGCCTTGTTAATGCCAGAGGTCAAAAGGAGAATGGGCCAACTGATTCAAGCTGATAGAAGAGCAACTTTGACTGAAATAACCACTTGTTACAACCGAGGTATGCAGCAAAGTATTTATGAAGCCACAACATGCACAACCTTAGAGCGGATGGGCTACAACAGCAGAAGACCCCACTGGGTACCACTCATCTCCACTACAAATAGGAAAAAAAGGCCACAAATTGCAAGAGCTCACCAAAATTGAATAGTTGAAGACTGGAAAAATGTTGCCTGTTCTGATGAGTCTCAATTTCTGTTGAGACATTCAGATGGTAGAGTCAGAATTTGGTGTAAACAGAATGAGAACATGGATCCATCATGCCTTGTTACCACTGTGTAGGCTGCTGGTGGTGGTGTAATGGTGTGGGGATGTTTTCTTTGCACACTTTAGGCCCCTTAGTGCATATTGGGCATCGTTTAACTGCAAAAACCTACTTGAGCATTTCTAAAGAATGCATTCAACACCTTGTTAAATCAATGCCACATAGAATTAAGGCAGTTCTGAAGGCGAAAAGGGGGTCAAACACAGTACTAATAATCCTTTAGGTGACTGTACTTTGATTCCATGATATGAAAAAGAACACATTGACTTCTAATGAAGTAAAGTGAATGAACATGGCATGTTTCGTTACGTGTAACATTACAAATTAACATGATTCCCTGTCTTTGCCGTGTCTTTGCAGGGTTCCCTGGTCAGAATGGCGTTCCTGGGCCCTGTGAACATAAGTACTGTGGTTTGGGGAAGCACTGTGTGGTTGACCGAGAAACAGGTGAAGGAGAATGTCAGTGTCTGGATCGCTGCAAACCACATTACAAACCTGTGTGTGGATCTGACGGCAAACTCTACCAGAACCACTGTGAGCTTCACAAAGCTTCCTGTATGGCCCATCAGAGAATAACCATCATGCACAGCGAGGAATGCTTCTACAAAGGTATAGAACCATTATGATTTGCTAGGTATATTGTCCATCATTGTCCAGCTACAGCTGCATGAGTACCGTTTTATGTTAACTACACGCTTTTTATATACAAATGTATGCATTTATTCAGCAAGGACGCATTAAACTGAAAATTTAAAGTAAAAGACATTTATAATGTTACCAGTTTAGTTAAATATTAAGCAGTTTAGAGCTTTATTTGCTTGCAGCAATCAACTTTAATTGTTTAAAGATGCGATTTTGTAAATTCTGAAAATGATGTGGAGTTTTAAGAACAGCACATCCTGATGTGTGCAGTGTGGCAAAGGGTTTGATTTTGACAAATTTATTTTCCAAGAAAGAGAGAGGCTGTGTTGGTTTGCAAACTCGTGATTCTATGAAATGCTAAAATTGTACATTCCCATACCACAGTATATCATCTCTTTTTTGTAGGGTTTTGTCAAGTTCACTAAGGCCTGACAGTCCTAATACAATACACCACCCTAACTACATCATATATGTGCAGGAAAATTCTTCAAACTCTTCTACATTCTGGCCAAGAAATCAAACCTCTAAATGCCCTCTCAAATCAAATCTTAGTCAAAGCATTTGGCCATCAGACAATGATACTGAATTGCTTGGGCCAATCAGTGTAAGTTTGGGGAGCCAGAGAGATGGATGGTTAGTGTAAAATAGATGATTGTCCAGCTAATCAGTTTCACAGAAGACAACACAATGTCGGATGGCAAAATTGCCATCTAAAGATTTTTTTTTTTTTTTTTTTGTAGTGCATTAACACGCCATTGCAGGATATTTATCTAATTCATTTTTGTTTTGTCTTTTTTCTGTCAATTATATTTGTGGTTTTAGAAAATGGTTGATTTGTTCTTCTCAGTTGAAAATTTGAAATATTAAACTGTAGAAAGTTGATAACTAGAGAGATGATTGGATTGGATTGGATAATTAGGCCTTCTAATTATCAGAATTGTATCAAACAGGCCCTAATGGTTTTCAAAATGGCAGGTGCAGTCACAGTATCGTTTTTGTGCTTATTTTCAGGAGATTTAAGAGCTTTGGGGGAAAATGTAGCCTGACTTCGTCATACTCATATTTTAGTCAGAATGTGAGTCTGATGCTGCTCTATAGAGCTTTGATTATGGGGCGTGTCTAAAAAACAACAACTCTGCACTCAATTGGATTGACTTACAACCAATCAGAGCAATGCAAGTGATGTGTTGAGCTACGCATAGTTTAACAGAACTCGAACGACATCCACACTGGAAGAAGTATTGAAATAATGAGTGTTGCTTCCTTTACTTTGTCTTCCATGAGTGCAACCAAAGGAGAAACCAGTTCAACCCAAGCACTCTTTGATAATCGTGATGATTACGCAACTGCAGATCATCTGTCCATCATTGTATAAAGCCCGCCCTGGCAATTTGATTGGCCCGACGATTTCTGAACCGATCATAATAACTCCTCAATGGATTGAGTCCAGACCAGAACTTCCCAACCAAAAAATGTTGTGGGTGGGGTTTGGGTTGGCATCCAGGCTAGGGAAAATGTTTGTGTTCTTATCATTCTGGAAGCAAAATAACATGCTGTAGGCTAATGGTGACCATTAAATGAACTTTAAGCATTGCTTTTTTTTTTTTTTTTTTTTAAGAGTAGAGCATTCAGAATTAAATCAGATTCTGATCAGTTTAAATTAAAAGTATTAAAAATTTATTAAATATATATATAAACATTTAATTGAATATATTTGAGTTGCACGATTCTGGATAAATTGAGAATCCTGTTTTTTTTCTGTGTATAACAGAGATTACGATTCTCCAACCATATTCCAATTTGGAAAGAAAAATACACATCATGCAAGCTATATTCTCTCAAAACAAGTCTTGTTTCTCAGATAAATGTATTTTCGCCTACAGATATTTAGATGTTTTTTGTTTGTTTACTAGAAAACAGTAAATGCATTTGGATTTGACTACAGATACAGCGAATGTAAGATCAGTGAATGCAGAAGCCTTTGTACCTTTTCATAATTAAATAGACTGATTATTGTAAGTACAAAAAATTGTGTCTCTCTGTGCTAGTTACACACAGCCGTGCCCAATTAAGTGCCAGAGTCTGCATACTATTCTTCGTTAATGCTTCATTTATACTCCAAGTTTCTTTCGCTGTGTGCCACTCCAATATTTTTTTCTGTCTCTCAGGGCTTTTGATTGTCTGGCTAGGCGGTGTTTACAAATACTGATATTGTCAGAGTCCTCGAGTGATTTGGGGCCTGTGCATACGCCAAAGCAAATGAACCAAAAACAGCAGGATGAAAGCTTCACGGAACATCAAGAGACTGCTGATTTTTTTTCCAAAACTATGTGCTGACCAGGGCAAAGATGATAAGTAGCAGGGTAGATGCCGTAATGCTAAGTAATAAAACTTTACAGAACATATGCTGCAGGCTACAGAACTTCCATTTCCCAGTGGGAAGTCGATGAAGGAGTTCTCTCTGGCCAAGGAAGAGGTTTCAGATTGTGTGTGCCTATGGGGCTGTGTGGTTTGGCACGAGGCAGTGGGTTTGGATAACGATGGGATGCCAGCCGTTGGGTTGGCAAAAGCAAACTGTAAATGCTTGTGTAATTGCTAGCATGCATTCGAGCCCAGCAGTACATCTCGTGCAATTACAAAGCAATTGTTCATGCCTTACAGAACACCCACCGTCACAAGGGACCCGACCCATCACAACATTACATTTGTTAACCCTTTTCACGCGTATGATCACACTGGTGTGATCAGTCTTGGCTGGTCCTGGAGTGTACGATCACTAGGGCTGGGTATCGTAACAAAATGTTCGATACCAATTACCGATACCTTGACTTCGATACCGGTTCCTGAACGATACCTTTTCGATACCAATATTATGTAACCAGTTTTATCAATATAATATTACCTACATTTTTATTTTATTTTTCAGTTGTTGACTTTTTCACACTCATGTATGTAAAAAAGCACCAATGCTAAAGTTTTCTATGGTTCCTAATCATTTAACAACATGTTTTCTTTACTTCAATGAGGTCATTGTTTCTGCCCTATCTTAATGTTTAACAATGAAACTGAATGAAAATTAATTGAAATGCATTACACTGTCACCTCTGATAATAACAGATCATCACTCTAAATTGTAATTTAGAAACATGCATTTTCTGTAAAGCTGCTTTGAAACGATATGTATTGTGAAAAATGCTATACAAATAAAAGTGAATTAAATCAAATACTGGGGGCGGGATATATGCCTCATGCTCAGCACACGTGAACCTTGCCGCAAAGCACTGGCAACAGAAGCCTAATGATTATGGATGTGTCGTGAAACAACGCAAGGATATATTTTTAATCGTTTATTAATGAACAAGTGTTTAATAAGTCTGCTGGCAGCAAATATGATTATGGCGATGCTGACTCGTCATTCCTGCAGCAGTGAATGCGCGTGCCTAACGTTATATGGATCAGGTCATCAAACTATTCATTTCTAATTGGTTTGCCGATTATAGACCTATTTCTCTTGTCTATGAGGCAAGTATCCCATATGCTGAGATTCGGTTCATCTGTGACGCGCTCCATTTCTTGCAGTGGAAGACGGACTTTGTACTCTCAACAAGTGTGTGTGCGCTTATCAGATTTACCATGTTACTGGTCTTGGCGGCAAATATCCTGTCGAAAATATTGCATCGCGTGCTTCTGGTATCGAGTCTGGCACACAGGTACACTTTAGATCATTTCCACATATTTTCTATCCATCTGGGTTGGGACGCTTACACGCACACACACACACTCACGTGCGACGAGCTACGTCTCTGAGCAGCCGCGTAAACTAGTGTTTTCTTCCTCAGCCTATCGTGCTGCGTGCTTATTGTTTTCCGAAATTTGGTATCGAAAAACAAGACATGTTTCGATACTCGGTAGTACCGAATCAATTCGGTCGGTACCTAAAAAGTACCGAAACTCGGTACTCAGCCCTAACGATCACACCGGTGTGATTAGAACACTCAGTGCATCACGTGATCAACTGCTAAATTCAAACTTGCTCTCCCTCATTGGCTGGCGCTGAGCCAGAGACAGACGCACTCAGTGCTGTCACATATCACAACTATTGAGTGCTTTCGACCACATTAATGTTTATTTTAGGTTTCAGACATTTAAATACACATAAGTACTAGCAAAACAATGATTTGGAGTTTGTAAAATACACACTGGTGTTTATGGAAGTGGCAATCATAATCCTTCAATTATAATAAGACGACACGTTTTATTCATATCAGATACACATTGTGTAAGTAGCTTAACATTTGATCCTATTCTTCTCCCAGTTCACCAGCCACTTACTATCATATATTTCGTGAGAAGTGGAGGAATTGACGTTGTAAATCCAACAGATCCGATTCTCTGAACTGAAAAAGAAACTAAAATGGCGCCGTCCATTGTGCATACAGCTCAACTAACGCGATCGTTATAAAGATGTTTAAACAACAAAACCCATCCACTTGCCCACATTTGACAATCAGAATGTCAGTGTGTCATGTTATAGCTAATACATTTATGAATACTTTTAATAAAAAAGGAAAAATAACATAAAAGCAGATCATCATTCCTTCCGTGCTCTGTTGTGGTTATGCTGTGTCACGTGACAAGCAATGACTAGTCACCATGGAAACATTAAAGTGGCAAGTTCTAAATAACGGTCGCCTTGAAAAACTCACGCTGGGGGGTCAGTTAGAATATTTTAAACTTACGTGTGAAAGGGTTAAAAAAATTCAAAGTTGTAAATAAAAATTCAATTTCAGTGTTTCTACTTCAGAATTTCATGTGTTACTGGTAATTCCTTTGTATTTAATTGTGAAATGTACCCATCCATCCATTCATCCACCCACAACAGTTATTTGCCAACCAGACTGACGCTTTCTAAATGACAGAAATCTAAAAAGACGAACAGAAAATCAGGAATGAAAAGTATAAAAAGCAAGCAGTGTCAGAATGTTTTAAGTTGCACCCCCAATATGTATGGCACCCCGCTGCTCCTGTTTATTACATCAAACAAATGGGAAATATTATGCACCAAAGTCTTAAACTTTCAAAGTATTTATGACAAATAATCATCAGACGTCTCAAAAGACAGCTTTTCTGTCAGTCAGAGCGGGGAAAAAAGTGGTAGGAAAATATCCCCATTAAGCTTTCCTCTGCTGTTAAGCTTCAATTATGTCCCTTATTCCAGTGACTCACCTGCCACATGACTATTTGCACTGGGGAAATTAAATGGCTCTTTCAGAATTCTGCACTTTGCTTCACACACTGTGTAAGTTCCAGTTGTTTTGAAGATGATGTATTCATCTCATTCTTTTCTCCCCATTACTTCAATTTCTTTTATGAGAATGAAGAGTTAATGACGCATGTGGTCTGTCAGATGGAACTCCATTCAGCCTTCAGTCAGTCTTTCGCATGTCTTGTGTTTTTGTGTTCAGCTGAAAAATATCAGCATACAGGTTTAAAACAACATGAGGAAAAAAATAACTGAATCGTCCTTTTTATCTGGTTAATTGTTACATTTAACATTAGTGTTACACAAGATATTAAAAGGTGCTTCCAGAACAATAAGAGAGAAAAAAATAACCTGTTGAGTTTATTTAATTAATAATTTTTGTGTAATGAGCCAAAGAGGTGCAACAGTGCCTCAACTTCAAACAGCATCTAAATAATGGCATGAGTGTATTTAAAACAAAACAAATAAAAAAATGTCTGAAAATACTTAATCAGGAAGAATTAATGAAGGTGTCTGTTTTTTAAGTCGGTGTCAGGGAACAGGGACGGTACATGTATCATCAGTGCATACTAATTAGAGTAAATCAAGTTTCCTTCTCTTTTCCTCATGCCCTTAGTGTTTTTTCTTTTTTTTTTTTCCTGATTCTCAGTTTATCCCTTTAAGCCACGTCTCGGGCTCCAACAGGTAGTGCGGTCCCTAATAGGCTCATTAGCAGTCTGGGCTGCAGTAGGAGGGATGTCCAGGGTGGGTCTCTCTCAGAGGACACCACAGCTGTCCCGCAGGAGGGAGAGAGAGCTTTAATTAGATGTCACAATGCATACTCAATACTCTCTGCTATAGGCTGACACTGCAAACAACTGACATGTCTGCTCAGGTGCACCAAGCCATATATGAATTCGAATATTTCAATTCTGTGATAATGTAGCTGGGTAAACAGGTTTTATTTTGCGATAAATAATGTAACTATATTACTATATAAATTGGGGTCAATAAAGAAATGGAAAAATACATTTTTACATCATCTCCGTCATGTTTCTAAAAACATGTTAAATGTATTTGTAAAAAAGTATTATTATTTGTATTACTAATAATTCATAACTATCATTATAATTTTAGGAAGTCATAACATGCTCATCTAACAGTTATTCAAGTCACTGTATTTGTGCATAGAATTTGTATTGTATTTTTGAAGAAATTCATAGACAAAAAAGTGACCAATTGTGCTTCACACTACTGACTAAAAAAATGTTTTAGATTTTACACTACTGTTCAAAAGTTTTTGAATTATTTTTGCATGATTTCTATTTTACTATACACTGTAAAAATAAATATGCTTTATATTAATCAATAAAATTGTGGCAACAGATTACAAGCAATATTATTAATTAAATTGAACAAATTATAATTGAGTAATAGTTAATCAAATTATTCCTTAAAAGTTAACTATTTAAAATGAGTAAAGTTTACACCAAAATACTTAACAAAAATATCTGAATAACAGACAGAACGTCAAAGATTAATTATTTTATATTATCTTTATTTTATATTGCCAACATTGAAGACATCTGATGTTAACCATAAAGAAAATCGTCATTTTAAAACAAACCTAAAACAAACACAGATCACCTTAATGGTGACTTAACATACTTTTTGGGTACGTTTTACTCATTTAAACTTTTAAGGAATTAATTTGATTAATTATTACTCAATTCTATTCTTAAATTTAATTAATAATATTGCTTGTAATCCGTCCACAATTTTTTTGATTAGATAAAGCACATTAAGTTTGACAGTGTATTTTAATGTGATTTATTCCTGTGGTGGCTGAATTTTCTGCATCACTGAATCATGCTGATTTGCTGCTCAAGAAACATTTATTATTATTATCAATGTTGAAAACAATGTTGACAAATATTTTACATTTGTTAAGATTCTTTAATAAATAGAAAGTTCAAAAGAACAGCCTTTAAAATAAGCTTTTTTACGGTCACTTTTGATGACCAAAAAAAATCTAAATCCCAGACTTTTGAACATTAGTGTCTCCACACTTTTATCCTACTTCCATCATGACTTATTTATACATTTAGTAAATTTGAAGGAATTCACATTTTAAGTCTGTTCGGTCCTTTCTAAGAGCTTAAATTTTTCGTGAGCTAAATTTTAATTTAAAGTTATAATTTCAAGGAGCTTTTCCATACGACCACATCAAGCTCCAAAAAAAGCCACCAAAATGCATAAATAAAAGCTATATCATTATTATTGTTTTAATTATGAATAATTTTATTAAAAATAAATATCTAATCATTTATATTAATACATAAAATATTTATAAATATTGTGTCTGTTCTTTGAACAACGGTTTCAAAGGCACGGAATATTGCATGCAAGTTATATTTTTTGGTGTTTCATTTTATTTTTGGAGTTTAATAGAAAAACTATAAACTGTATAATTATCTGTGTTAATATTATTCAAAATTATTATTTTGTGTAACATGGACAAAATCACAGTACAAATAATAAAGTGGGAAATTTTTGGTGGGGCTCAAAATAAATGATGTTTTTTCCTGTACTGTCCAATATTTATGTGCCCTTGAGGAAGTTCTGGGATCAAATGTGGTTCACATTGTACCATCCCAAACTTTACAGCTTTCAATTTTAAGAAAACAGAACTTCTGTCAATACAGTTTATGACTGATGTCTACTGAAAGGGAACTGACATCCTTTGGCAAACTAGACGTCTGTGCTATAAGATCCTCTTTACACACAGCCAGACTATTGCAAGAATCTAGAAATATTATGATGTAAACACTACCTCACACCCCTTTATACCAACTGTTCAACAGTCAAGATTTTAGGGGAAAATAGCATATCTAAGATGCACTGTAAGCAGTACTCCGATTTTAATTGCTCTGTAATTCTAGTGAATCTGGGGAGGTAAAGATGAGGTCATGCATGGCGAAGCTCCAGGAGGCGTGATTAAACGTTTCAACCCACCCCTGCGGGATTATCTGATCATCCGCATGCAGCGTGCGCAGGATTGAGAGCATCACACATCTGCACCGTAAAACTGAGACACAGGAACCTTATTAAGACCCTAAAATCACGAATGTAGACACACAAGCACAAGGTTTAATGCTTTGTTTGGTGCAGCTTGATGAAGATGTTTTTTTGTTTGTTTGTTTGTTTGTTTGTTTTCATTCTAGAAGCTATTTAGTGAGAATATAATTAGAAAGTCAGCTAGAGTCAAAGGACAGTTTAAGTTTTTTAAAGGCTTGTTGGGAAAGCGATAATTTGAAAGAAAAATCTTGTCCAAGCCCAAACTTTAAATTGGTAGTGTAAAGTATAGAAGCTACAACTATGCTGCTGTGTATAAACAAAATGTGCAATTTTTTTGAAGATCAAATGTTTTGCGATCAATGATATAAAACACATTTTTGCTTAAAATCTATTAATTTATTTAAAAATAGGTCTACATTCAATTAATTCAATGGATATTTGATCTTATTCTTCCACAACCAGACACTGCACAATATTTTGAATTGCTTGAATCCAAGGTTTGTCATTCACGAGGTAGGCATCTATGTTATTTAGCTTTGCGTGTAATGCGTGAATCGGTGGGCGGGGCTAAACCGGCCGTGTTGAGGTAGGCGTTGATCTTCTGCCAGGGGGGGATAAACCTCTTTGACGTCATAGTTCCCCACTTTGTAAAACGAGTCGTTTGCTAAGGCTGGTGTCAATAAAAGCTTTTATTGGACTAACAAGGACGTTTTCAGTTCTGAAACTTACAGGATATTCTTATAATATGATGACCTCTTAGATGTCAAAAGCTCAAGGAAAATTTCATTTCTCAGTTCATCACCCATTTAATTTAGTCCTAATTTGGAAGTCGCTTTGGATGAAAGCATCTGCTAAATGACTAGATTTAAATGTAAATGTACATATACAGTAAGCTATTTAATAAGGATAATTCTCATCCTCAGCTCAAGCTATTAATGATAATGCTGAATGTCATCTGATTTTTGAAGTACTCTCTCCACATCTGATTCTGGAGCTTCCCTTTTAATAAGGGAGGTGTAGTCAACTGGTGTAGTTGCCACTTTTTGGCATGAGAAAGTCTGGACTCCTTGGTGTGCGCCTTATGATGGAACATGTAGGAAAATGAGGAAAAGTCTTGGTCTATTAATTTTTTTGTGTGATTTATTTAATAAGACAAAAGGAGTGGAAAGAAGATGGATGGCATAGTTAGTGGAGACATAACTTTCATGATAATTGACTCATTGTCTTGATGGAGAAGCTCTCTCCTGATTTAGATCTCCTAATTTGGTTAGCCGCCCAAGGAATATGATATTATTTTGTCACGGACATACTTTGGTCTACGGTTAGATGGATGGGACACCTCACCTCTCTTATTGCGCTGGAATGAAGATGAATTCTGTGCATTTAGCCATGGTGATGTTTGGCTGAATTGGACTGCTTAAAGGAAAAAAAATTCAATGGCCCATTTTGTGTTGAATTGCTGTCATATGGGGAATTGAGGTTTGGAATTGTCTCATGGATCTTTTCGTCTCAGAACCCGACGGCTGCTGTCATCAATCTTAAGCAAAACAGCGAAATAAGCTTGGGGTGGACAATTGCTTCTGCCTAGCTAGAATGTTCTAACACCCTGCTTATCAGTTCTGAGTGTTTCACATGACTGTCAGATGATGAAACCTCTGAAGATTTGTCTGGGGATTATTGTGTGCTTGACTTGTGAAGATGTCTTTTATTCTTATAATAATCTCACTTTTAAGTTTCAATGCTCTCTGTGCAAAACCTATGAATCCAGAAAGGGTACAGCATTATGCAGAATTTAATTGGGAATACGTTTTAACTTCTTAATCTCTTCCAGAATTTATTTTTAGGTAGCAAAGAAGAAACATTTGAATTTGGAATGGATTAACATGCATATAATTAATGCATTAATTAACTAAATGTATTATATTATGTTTAATACAGTGCCCTCCACTAATATTGGAACTCTTTGTAAATATGAGCAAAGGCAGCTGTGAAAATAAGTCTGCTTTGTTTATCCTTTAGATTTTTATTTTTAAAAAATCTAATAAATTCCTTTCATTGAAGTAAAACAATTGTCCACGACACAAGCGGGAATGCTGCATTCATCTGCAAACGAATCCTCTCCCATGTCTCACGCTTAGTTTTGCTTAGTATCCCATTGCCGAATTTCCCTTTTATTACGTTGTTGGTGTTTTTAGCACCAACTGGGCCAGCTGCAGTAACCGATCCTGCGTCCAGTTGGGCTTTCTTTTTCCATTTTGGCAAGTTCATAATCCACGTCATTCAACTATTACATTACTTCAATAGGAGCAACATTTCCTTGCTTTAAGTAGTCTATTTAGGGTAATAGGATGTCAATTAACCAAGCAAGTGTTAATGCAAGTGTCGTTGTTTAATTATTAGGCAAGTGGAGGTTTTCATTAGGGTATTAGGCACCATTCACATATAACGCCTAAAAGCGTAGGCGTGCCTGCGTTCGTCTTTTTCGAAAGCGCTAGAGGGGTTGCGCTTTCTGGTTGGTTTCATGTCACATGACCTAATGTATGTATGAATCCATACAGACGCGCTTGGAAAATAAAACGAGCGTGATACCACGCCTCTACATCTAAATAACGAACTTAAGCATGAAAGACGCGATATGTGAACACTGCAGGCCCTTAGGCTACCTTGACTAGAGACTTTTCTCTCTGCCTTTTTAGAATTACACTTCACTGCACAAACATGTCATTATATGCATTTCAGATGACATTACTATTATTATTTTTGTGTAGGACACAAAGGATTCCATGATTTGTTGCTGTGTTACGTTCCGCATGATGGCTCTGTCATCTAACAACCAATCACTGTGATCATTGCGAGGAAAGCTCTGTGACATGAGAATTGACATCATCCATTGCAACGAAGACTCACTCTTTAGTTTAGGAGTGGTCATTTTTCCTTACTATGAGTAGATCTGAAAGGCGTTGTGAATAACTTTTAAGAGAAAACTCCTAACTAAAATATTTTACAGTGCGAATTAGGAGTACTTCTAGTGGTAAGATCAAATTCTTTGTGAATACGGCCCCAGATGTCTAGGACCTCCAGCTAAAAAATAAGCCCACAACATCCAGCACTATATTTAACACATGGACGGGGGACTTTTTATCCCTGTTAGCACCAAATGCATCTGGTGGGTTTGCTGCCAAAAAGCTTTTTGTTGTTTTGTTTCATCTGACCAATAGAAGTTCCCATTTAAAGTTCCAGTCGTGTTTGACAACTAAATATGCTAGAGTTTTTGCATTCAGCGAGGAGGATGTTTCTTGAAACCCTCCCAAACAACTAGTGGTGATGTAGGTGCTGTTTGATTAAAGTAAAAAATGACTTTCTTGCCCCAAGAAATGCACAGTCGGACACTCGGATTGTGAGCTACAGATGAGGCCTACGCCAAAGAACTTTATATCATAATATTGCTTGCTGGGCTGTTAATAAATGTTTCAATGTTACAGTATTATTCTCCCAAGTCTTTTTGGAAGAACTATATTATTTGGTTTTACTCATTGTGATGAATGATTAAGGGAATTTGGCCTTTTGTGTTTCCTCATATTTATAAGAAGGTAATGGCTTGACAACTTCCCAAGTCTTCAGAAAGGACACCTCAAATCAGAACACTTCAAGTCTGTCTGTTGTGTCAATGTATTGCATTTCTTGCAATTCAGTAAATTCATGTTGCACTTGTGCAGCTCCAATGCTATACTTAGTGCTCGAAGGCATTCGCTAACCTCTCAGATTGTGCAGGAAATGTTCAAGGAGAGAATGTATATTTGAGGGAGGAAGCAATTCTTTTTATCTATAGAATCACAAACTGTCCTCCTACAGAATATGGAGTGAAGGAGCTCAGATTAGATAAAACTTTCACACTATTTTAAAAGGGCAAGGGATTGTAGTTTTGTTATCAGTCACATCAGTCAGTATTACATTTGCTGTGATAGCTAAATTGCCATTGTAAGAAGGACAGTCGAAGATTTTCTGGTGACTGTGTGCCTTTGTTCTTATAGCATGGCCTTCACTGTCAGTCTATA
This sequence comes from Hybognathus amarus, assembly GCA_030378365.1. Classification (NCBI taxonomy): domain Eukaryota; kingdom Metazoa; phylum Chordata; class Actinopteri; order Cypriniformes; family Leuciscidae; genus Hybognathus; species Hybognathus amarus. The sequence continues at coordinate 198,474 of JAQIUQ010005488.1, forward strand.
ATGGCAGCCGTTCAATGTTTCACTCCCTTCCTTTTCCAAAGAAACATTGTTTCGGCACATTACACATAACTGAATATCAAAATACTGTATAGCCTTTAATATTTATGAGGTGATATCAAGCACTGTGACATGTGACATGGTTATTTTGATCTTCTGAGATAAAACACTTCTGCTCCCCTTTGATTGTATCTGCTATTTCATGTTTTTATGGCGGCCTTCAGAGTGCATTAATGGTCACGTCTTGTTCATTGGTCTGTCACGTATGGGCAATTATTTTGCAGAAAGGTCAACATGGACCCTAAAATAACAGCACTTATGGAATGTTCTGTAGAGCAAAGTATGAAGCTATACAGGTGAAACTTGAAAAATTTGAATATTGTGCAAAAGTTCATTTATTCAAAAGTAACATTTAACCTCACGTTAGGTTGTGCCCCGCGCTCCCCTATATTGAATAAAAAAAACGTTATTTTAAATTATAATAATAATTCACAATGTTACTTTCATGCCAACTCCAAACTTTTTAATGCTAGTGTGAATATAAAGCTGTGACTAATATCAACCTCATTATTAGCCACTTCTCACATTTCACATTAGACTATTGTTAGGCACACAATGTCAATTACATTACAAAGAGCCAAAGTGGCTGGTATTTTGATTAAAACCCTGGATGTGTGTTTCGGTTCTCCCATAAGGCCGCTGTGAAGAGTGTCTGCTGGACAGCCCTATCAGTTTGACTGACAGTCCTTCCCAACCAGCCAACACAAAAAGAAAGCATGAGTGAGCGGGTTGCCAATACCGCAGATTACTTCGTTTATGCACCAGCAGTCTGATTACACACAGGCCCAATGCCACTGTGGGCTGAGCCCATTTTTGGACACACATTAAATGAATGCGATGTTCTGTGATCGTCAAGAATGCTGAGACACATAGTGACTTTTTTAGGTCAGCTTTAGTTTTAGAGGTAAAACAAGGACAACCAACAATTGTAGTTTTGAATTGTATCTTTAGAGATATAAATCAATCAAACATTTTTTGACAGCTTGAGAACTGCTGACCATTTTAACATATTTGTTTCAGTTTTCTCTTTTGATGCACGTGGGTATTAATGATATTAATGTGCGTGCGTGATTTTTTTATATGGTTCATGAGGACAATATGTATGATGACGTGGGTATTACAATGTAAAAATGGTTTACAATGTAAACATGGAGTCTCCGTAAACCTAAATTCAAAAATGCCAAATGCTTTATGCTGTGATAAATAGTTATTGGGGAGAATATAGCGTTTGTACAGTATAAAAAAACATTACGTCTATAGAGAAACCCTATAAACCACTTATTGATTTTGTGTGACAAGCCCCCCTAACCTGGTCGTCTGGTAGGTTGATTGCATTTGTGGTTTGTGTGAGAGAGCATATGAATATTTGTGTGTATATATATATATATATATATATATATATATATATATATATATATATATATATATAAATATTTTTTTTGTTTTTTTATTTATTTATTTTTTTACTGTGAAAATTTTTTTTTATATATATATACACTCACCGGCCACTTTATTAGGTACACCTGTCCAACTGCTCGTTAACACTTAATTTCTAAGCAGCCAATCACATGGCGGCAACTCAGTGCATTTAGGCATGTAGACATGGTCTAAGACAATCTCCTGCAGTTCAAACCGAGCATCAGTATGGGGAAGAAAGGTGATTTGAGTGACTTTGAACGTGGCATGATTGTTGGTGCCAGAAGGGCTGGTCTGAGTATTTCAGAAACTGCTAATCTACTGGGATTTTCACGCACAACCATCTCTAGGGTTTACAGAGAATGGTCCGAAAAAGAAAAAACATCCAGTGAGCGGCAGTTCTGTGGGCGGAAATGCCTTGTTGATGCCAGAGGTCAGAGGAGAATGGCCAGACTGGTTCGAGCTGATAGAAGGGCAACAGTGACTCAAATAACCACCCGTAACAACCAAGGTGGGCAGAAGAGCATCTCTGAACGCACAGTACGTCGAACTTTGAGGCAGATGGGCTACAGCAGCAGAAGACCACACCGGGTGCCACTCCTTTCAGCTAAGAACAGGAAACTGAGGCTATAATTTGCACAAGCTCATTGAAATTGGACAATAGAAGATTGGAAAAATGTTGCCTGGTCTGATGAGTCTCGATTTCTGCTGCGACATTCGGATGGTAGGGTCAGAATTTGGCATCTACAACATGAAAGCATGGATCCATCCTGCCTTGTATCAACGGTTCAGGCTGGTGGTGGTGGTGTCATGGTGTGGGGAATATTTTATTGGCACTCTTTGGGCCCCTTGGTACCAATTGAGCATCGTTGCAACGCCACAGCCTACCTGAGTATTGTTGCTGACCATGTCCATCCCTTTATGACCACAATGTACCCAACTTCTGATGGCTACTTTCAGCAGGATAATGCGCCATGTCATAAAGCTGGAATAATCTCTGTACTCAAATGGCCTCCACAGTCACCAGATCTCGAATCCAATAGAGCATCTTTGGGATGTGGTGGAACGGAGATTCGCATCATGGATGTGCAGCCGACAAATCTGCGGCAACTGTGTGATGCCATCATGTCAATATGGACCAAACTCCCTGAGGAATGCTTCCAGCACCTTGTTGAATCTATGCTACGAAGAATTGAGGCAGTTCTGAAGGCAAAAGGGGGTCCAACCCGTTACTAGCATGGGGTACCTAATAAAGTGGCCGGTGAGTGTATATATGTATATATATATATATATATGTATATATATATATATATATATATATATATATATATATATATATATATATATATATATATATATATATATATATATATATATATATATTAATATTTCTCAAGATACCTTTTTGAAATATATATATTTTTTTTACTTTTATTAGTAGGACTATTTTATTATATTTCATAAACATACGTTTGTAAACCAGTGTAGAGTAACTCTTCATTTGCCAGAATGCTCTGTTGAATTTGTGAATTGCAATTCAATTAATTTCTGTTCCTGTCATTCCCATTCAAATTATCATGCTACTTTTTTCATTCAAATTAACAATTTTGCTGATTAACATATATTAGGTACACTATTTTGTAAATCTGTGAATGTAAAAAGTACTAGTGTTGATTAATATCAAAAAGAGCATTTACAGTTGCATAAATAGTTCTACAATTGAATATTATACTGTTGAAGACAGTTGGTTTGTCGCACTGATCGTTCATAATGATTGTTTCTTTCCTTCTGCTGGCAAAACTATAAGATCTGGATGCGTTTTGTAGCTTCTTCTGTCAAACATGCATTCTAAGTTCAATAGATGGTCTTTCTTTGTCTTTGTCTTGTTTATCCTCTCTTCTGCTGATGTTATCAGGTATTATATCTCCTCTGTTCCTCGATGGTAGCTACTGCCAACAGCAACTCTTTACCGCTCAGTCAGATACCAGTGCCAAAAAAGAAGAAAAGAGTGTCAGAGCCTTAAGAAATCTCTCCGTCCTCCTCTCATATCTAGTCTCTCTCTGTCACTGCCCTCGGGGTGGCCGGCTCAGCCGAGCCTTGCCAAAATATTGTTCTTCTTGACGAGATGGCCTTGTCAGCCTCTCACTCGTTATATCTGTCAAAGTGTGTCCGGGACCTTCAGCACTTAAACTGAGTTTCGCTCCACCGACCTTGCTAAAACTGAGTCTGGGGCTTTGCAATCAAATTAAAATTGATATGCAACATTATCAAACTGCCAATGATTTAATTAAATAAATATATAGCCTGCATACATTGCAAATTAAGCTCTGTAGGTAGATGGTGTTGGATGAATTCTAGGTAGATGACCTAGAATTTATTTGTAAAATCTGATTCACTTTTGCATCACTACAATTTAGCTAAAGTTTCTAAAGAAATCTAAGGTTTCCAAGTGTGTTTGTTCTAGTGTGTGTTTGTTCGGAAACTGTGATGGAAAATGTTTGTCGACAAGCTTTTTTTCTCATGACTAAGTTGAGATGATGACGACACTCTGGTAAATAAATGATAACTGACCATATCAACATGCAACATCATTGACGAAGAAACAAGAGGCGACTAAACCTTGACTAAAAAAAAACAGGAATAGGGTTGACTAAATATGATAAATACTAAAAAGTGCAAAAACACTGATTCACTCAGTAACAAAATAAGTGACTATGAATACCTCACTGATTTTATCAATGAAATATACATTTATATTTAATAATATTCCATTTAGTGTATTTAAATTGTATATTTAAGTTCTATTTATACATCATGTATATAATGAGATGTTACATGTTTATCATATCTTTTTTAATTGCAGTTACTACACAGTAAAAAAAATATTGTTGGTTTAACTTAAAAAATGAAGTAGCCTGGTTGCCTTAATTTTAAGTTCATTGAAAATGAAAAAAATGAGTTAATACAATGAAGGGGCTTGATTTAATCATCAGAAACTCAAAATATTACGTTATCTGAACTACATAAATTGTTTAAGTTGATTTGACAAAATGAAAAATGTTGTGATTACAAATCATGAAAAAATAAATAATCAATTTACTTTTACCAATGTGTGCAGCCTACTTGACTTTCAGAACATTCCCAATTCAAAAAATAAATAAATGTTTAAAATTGTTATAGTCCTTACACCGCTCAAGACAGAGGGAGGAGAGAGAGATTGTTCTGTGCGGTTTTAGAAGAGTGATAATAAGACCCTGAGCTGTTTTAATGTCACTGTCACCTCCAGCCTGAAGAGAAGCCACATCCGCGTCTACCGGCAAGTAATGAGCTCCTCAAAGCTGTACCAGTGCCTGCCAAAGTGAGAAATCAGAGATAAAGGGACAGGGGTAAAAAAGGAGAATAGAAAGAACCTGTGACAGGAGAAAGAGAGTGTGGAAATCAAATTAGAGGTGAAACGGGAGGTAGACAGCTGGAGAAGATGACTTACTTCATGTAGAATAACGCAACTCTACTGAGACGCAGAGAGAGAGACAAAAATAATTAAATGAAAGAAGAAAAAGGACAAAACACTAAGGCAAATGCAAAGTTTTCACTCGCACATCACACTGGGAGAGCCTGAATAATAGCCTGCCAGAGAGTTGTAAATTTGTCATTGCAACAACTCGTATGGATATCCAGCAGCAGGTAGATTGTTATTGAATGCGCTCGCTGTGAAATTCTCCAGCGAGATGTTCGCTGGTCAGGCATGCGTAGCGCAAGAAAGAGAGAGAGAGAGAGCAGACTTTACAGCCCACTGCGTACACACGTCCATTTCTGCAGCGCCAGAACTTGACAGCAATGGCACTGGCCCTGTGCCCTTAAAGACTGGAATCAGTGACCTCAGACTGAAGCAGAGAGCGAGGCCGGGTGTGTATTTGATATATAGAGCATGTAGAGCCATGTACTTTGACAACAAAGAGGCAAGTCAGCACACAGAGACCCTGATCTACTGCTGTTGCACCAGTCACAATACATCGATTTGGATTAATACATCAATCAAAAGTCTAACCATATGATGCATCGATACCACACATAAAATATCGATATAGGGTACCTTTATTTTGACACATCCATGTAACTTTTCTCCACTGAAATAGACTAGATTGACTGAACCCTTTGTCACAAAAGCTAGTATTTTCCACTGAAAAGGCATCAGCAAGTTTATGTTTCACAGCAGAAATGACAAGCAAAAAGTCTCTTTTAGTTAATTAGTGTGCAGTATTCAGGTCCGGTGACAAGGTTGCTTGTCACTTTGAAAAGACCGCGATAAGCCAAAGTTCAGGATTTATGTGCTCACACTATACGGTCCGATCATCAAGCTGCGACTTCACTGCTCACTCTATATGTGTGAAATATCTGCGATAACCCCCTGGATTGCGCCTATAGACGATATGCATCCAGAGATATTGTCAAAACAAGCATCTGATATCAGTATCAAGATGATTTAGCATTTCCAATTTATGCATGAAACTATTATTAGTATTGGATTATCGTTATTAGGGGAGGCCTATAGGCTAATTTTATTGTTAAATTGATCCACTATTACAATTAATTTGCCATGCAATATTTTCACAGCACATAACCAACATGTAAGGATAATAAAATATTACATAATCTTACTCCTCATTAAAAATTGTCTAAAACATTTAGGTTGATTACAATGAATTATAGGCATATGAAATAACTATTAACAGTCTACATTAATATGTCCAAACATTGCAATAATTAATCATCAATAAAAATTAAAAAACAGGTTTATTTCAAAAACATTGTTTAACAAATGAATATAAGAGGCGTTACATCGCAGGTGGCTTGGAAGACGTTATTATCCATTTTGCAACACGAACTGAAGGTAAACAACAGTAATTTGTAGCTAGTTTGAACTACAGAACTTAGATCGCCCTCTTTTTCGTTTTTATTTAAATTTTATTTTTGCTGCAAATTAAATTGTTAAACTTCTGTTTTCACGCAGGCGCAGTGAGGGAAAAAACACTGAGTTTAGGACAATCGGTTCGTAGCTTTGCTTTAACTGTGCGATGTAGTCACGAAGAGCGACCAAAATTTCTGACATGCCAGAAATTCATCCGACCATCCGATTGTCGTTCATGAGAGTTTAATCACCTCTTGTTTCTCCCTGTACATTGTACGAACACTGCACGACAAATGACGCACGACAAAGCTGAAAATCGGTCCGACAGAAAAAGAGTCGCACGAGTCAGAATTCGGCTAGAAATCGGACGAAAATCGCACAGTGTATGCCCGCCTTAAAAGCGATCAAGGATGGATTCCAGCAAGCTGGATGAACCTGTGATATCTCCTTCGGCTCGTATAAGGAAGAAAATAGTAATTATTGGCACATAATATCTAAATATCGATTAATCGATCAAAATAAAATCGATAATCGTATCGCAGAATTTTTTGAGGTGTTGCAAATATCGATATCGCTGGCTGAGAGAATCAATATGAAATCGTATCGTGATTAACAGTCCAATTTACACCCCTACCGATCACTCGGGATGATCATATAGTAACAATACAACCGAGCAAAAATTTCACTGGAGCTAGCAAACCAAATATTAGTGTGATAGATAAGTTGATGAAACCAAGAAAGACTACTGGTTGAATGCTTTGATTTTCTAGTCACTTTGATTAGGACTGGAGCTAAACTTTGCAGGACAGTGCATGTGTCCCCTGGAGCAGTGCTGAAGATCAGAAGGTGAATAAATAATGAAACAATGGAGAAGACCAAGAGGAAAAAAAAAACATTAAAGGTGCTGCTGAGTAATGACATTTTATCTGTAATATTCCCCTAA
>JAQIUQ010005489.1:0-26152 GCA_030378365.1 Hybognathus amarus
AAGGACTTATCTTATGCCCATTTTATTATTGTCTTAATAAACTATCTAAATGTTAAAACTGGCTTGTTAATGTTAACAAGCCCTCAAGCTGTTTTTAATGCCACCATATTAAACTTCTGACAGGACTGAATTTCATCTGATCTAGCTTTACCAGTGTGGTTTTCAGAAGTGAATCAGGGTCCCATACATCACACGAAGTGGATCAAACATGCAGATATGAATGCAGGTGGCTGTCTAAACCAATTTACAACGGGGTAAGATCAAACCTGCTTTCCCTGTGTCACTTCTCTGGGCAGCCTGGACACGTCAAGTTTTGCATCAAAGTGAACCACACAGGCCACCTGAGAGGTTTTATGGCTTGTACTAAATGGCTTTTGTGCTTAATGCTGCATTCGTGTAATGCTTGATAAAGAAAATGGATATTCTAAACAGGCTCTGGCACATACAGTAGGCAAACTGTGAGGTCCAGAGTTGTATGCTGATGTCACATTAAACTGAATTAGAATGCTTTTATGTTCCAATTTATTTTCTGAATTTGAATTGAGGTAGCAGACAGGATATTATTTATAAAAGTCATAAAAATAATCGAAGTTAACTTCAAAGACTGCCATTATAACAAGAAATGTCAGGACGAACTTTGAATATAGGCTAGGCAAAGCCTTGTTTTAAAGTCATTATAAAATTCGGATTTTGTGCTAAAAAAAAAACATTTATTTGGGCGTGAGGAGGAGAGGGGTTTTCGAATTTGGAATGACACAAGTAAATACAAATTTCACTTTTAAATGAAAGATTCATTGTCTTAGGATTGTTCATTACTATATTTAGGTGAATGCTTATTGTGGTGTCAATTCTTAGCGCTATTACCCCAATTATAATTAACAGAAGCTTGCCACAGCCTAACACTGTTGTTTGTCTACGTGTCTTGAATTGCCCATCACAAACTTGTTTATCGCAGCTGCTCACTTTTGCAAAGTAATATGATGACCCAAAATTCCCATCAGAATGGGCAACCAGCCATAGCACGCCTCTCGCTGCCAGGCCACGGGTCACAACCATCAACTACACGTCCTATGTGAGCAATACCATACTATCATTTATTCAGGAACGCACAAGAGGATGAATCTGGGTTCTTGTTAGACATGGATGGAGTGCCATTATCAACGGACCTGGCACTCGCATGTGTTTACTGAGATGAGAAACAGTTGCATGATGGGTCCATTATCAGTGACCTTCTGTAGTACTAGAGGCCTCGGTTGTATCGTACAGTGGAGGACGGTATATATATATATATATATATATATATATATATATATATATTTAATAGCCTTCATCCATAAGAAACTCTCTGAGGGATGAAGGATGAACAAATAAAGACATGAAGGTCATTAAAGAACTTTGTAAATTTGCTCCTCTATGGGAGAACGTTGGAGAGAGAATGCTTAGATAAATCAGTTGGAAACTAATTTTTTGTTCTTGCTATTAGTAAAGCCTATTTCTTTTGTGTTTAGACGTTTCATCCACCCTGTGTATAACATCCAACATGACTTATGACCTGGCTCGCACTTCAGTGTTTTTTTTTTTTTTTCAAAATATGAAGCCATCAAGCATCTAATGCAGAACAGATTATTTATTTAGTTTGTTATGCTTTTAACCCAATTTTTGTTAAACAAATATGCCCACGGGCATTTACAATTGCTTATGCCTTGAAAAGATGTACAATCTCATTGAACAGAGGACAGGAAACATCTTAAATGTCATGACAATGGTACTTTTGGTGTTTGTTCAATGTCCAGTCATCTCTCTTAAACATAACTACCAGTCTGAGCAATTAACACTGTCCTTTTTTAAATCTGCTCTGAAGTCATTTATCTTGTGTGGTATGCAAATAAACCATAATGGAGCTGAATCAACTTGTTATTTTATCCTAGTTAAATCAGCAGTCTTGGATAGGTTTTGGATTCTTTATGATTTATTCTGGGTTTTTATTTTTGTTTTTATATTTACATTGCATAAATATATATATTGCATTCATTATTTAGACAATATGGTATACAATTTTAATATCTGCCATTTATTGGTTATCAGTCATAACATGAAAATAATTCTTCGGCTTACTAGTTTTGCATCCTTATATTTCATACTCATATGCAAACATATTGATTGCATTGTACAGTTATTTCAGGACCTTTGACTGATTTTGATTGACCTTTGACCTTTGATTGAACTGTTTCTGGGAAATTAAATGAAGAAATGAAATGAAGGTTTTTGATGAAAACATCCCAGGATTTTCTCCATATAATGCACTTTACTGGGAACCAAATGGTTCAATGTCCAAAAGACAGTTTCAGTGCAAAAAGGCCTTTAAACGATTCCAGACGATGAATAAGGGTCTTATCAGCGAAAAGATTGCTCATTTAATAAAGAAATAACACAGTTTAAGTTTATAAGCTCAAATGCTGATGCACGTTCGTGACTCTCCTGTTCGAACTCGTTCATCAAAATGAAGGAATCTTTTTCCGAGTCATTTGGTTCATTCAACGAATGAAACGCACAAACTGACTCGGGAAAGAGTCGTTCATTTTGATGTATGAGTTCGAACAGGAGAGTCACGAACGTGCATCACAGTACAGAGCAAGGCGACCACTTTGGGTTTTTTTTTTTTTTAAACGAGCGATCGTTTCGCTTATTAAGACCCTTATTCATCGTCTGGAATCGTTTAAAGCCCTTTGAACAGTTTGCATTGAAAGTCTTTTGGACCTTGAACCATTTGATTACCAGTACAGTGCATTATATGGAGAAAAATGCTGGAATGTTTTCATCAAAAACCCTAATTTCTTTTGACTGAGAAAGAATTACATGGACATCTTGGATGACATGGGGGTAAATTATCAGCAAAAGTTTTTTCTAAAAATGAACTACTCCTTTAAGATCACCCCATACAAGCCCCCCAAATATGTACTGCAAATTCATCTTTGGTGCATTTTTTTTTTTTACAAACACGGTTTCTCACAGCTTCACTCCACACTAAAAATGGGGATAGGTGGATGGGCTCCTGTTGAAATGCTACTCGTTCATGTAGCTCTGATTCTGGAAACCAAAGTTTTGCCTTCTGCACGGTATAACAACGTTGCTGGAACTCTACAGTTGTCAAATCACAGGTGGATGATGAAGTATAAATATTCCCCCAGTCACACATCTGCAATTCTGGAATATGATAGAAGACATGCAGTTCCTCATTTGCCACAAGCCAAAATATGGGAATGCTAATGTGCCGTGTGTGCCAACGTGCACACACGCACACAGAGGTTTGACGACACTGACCTTCATCTCCTCTGCGCAAGGTAGTCAGTAGACAGACATTTATCTTTTATTCATTCTGCCATTTCTAGGGAAGGAAGCTTTCCTGCCATGGTGGCTTGTCAAAGTAGAGGTCAGCACGCATGCACACAACAGCAGGCTCAGTCACGTATATTCTTATATCTCAGTATATTGCAGTTAGTGGTGCAGTTATGTGGAGACGAGCTGTGGATGACTTGACATCTGTCAGTGAAACTAGTTTGACAGTCTTTAAAACCAGCTGCTTTTCCTCAACCTCTTTCTTTCTCCCTCTTTTGCTTTCATTTCTGTTTCTGCCTTTTATTATCCATCTCTTATGCTCCAGAAACAACATTGGTATTCTCACAAGAAGCCACACTTCACCAGCTGAGCTACATATAACGACAAAAACATCTCAAATATTGTCAAATGCTTTTTGACAAGACTTCCCAGCCATTGTTTCCAGCAACTGTTTTAAGTCCCTATGCCACCTTTCCAGTGCTTTCTCTGACACGATTGCTAGAATAATACGCAGAGTCTGTCCTCCTATGCTGTGTTTGCGTAACACCAAGTGATTCCTTTGCAACCCATTAGCATTGCCATATGCATTCTGTACTTGTAATTAGGAAATTATTCTAAAATTAAAGATAATTTGAATGTTTAATTAAAACCGTTCCAGCCTGTATGTTAGTGACGGGTTGTTTTTTTACTCTTTCTGCAAGTTACTCTAGTTGGTAGTCTTCATGAGAGAGTCATTGAATCATTCATTAAAAATAATTGTTCCTTCATATCCTCTGGGAGTGTAATGTATCAAATATGATGCATAAAAACATTTTTCATTCCTGTATTTTGTACAGCAGTGTGCTAACAACACCAAGGCTGAGGGTTTGATTCCTAGGGAATGCAGAATGTTAAAACATATGCTTCGAATACACTAAAAATGAACATTTAATGAGAGAGCCTACCATGTATACATGTAAATTCATTTGGAAATATTCAAGTTCGTCTGATTCTTCTTGTGAGATCCACAAAATCTTTAAATTCTCATCATTTATTGACGACAGACGTGTTAGAATTCCTCACATGACCATTTGTAAAAAAGGACTTCATATTGCTCAGTATTGATGAATTAGTAATGCTGCAGAACCTTGAATCCATCTCCATATCCCTCACTGATCTGACCACCATTTCTCTCCCACTCTTCACAGATGATAACTGTCGTCTGGGAGATTATAAAAAATTGAAGACCAAGATGTTGGACTTACACGCTCAGAGGTACTTGACCTCTGGTAACCATGGGAGCCACGAGAAGGATATGGCAAGCAGGAAGCATCTGGTGGACATGATGTTCAAGCGCTTTAGACGCAGATGGGAGCGGAAGAGTTGACAGCAGCGAGCTCTCACAGGTAAGACGGAACAAGAACCGACCAAAATCGGTCTTTTTTCTTTTACCCGTTTAATTGACATCATTAAGTGGGGTCTTTAACCTCCTTAACTTGTATCTGTCATCTTACTGACCATTTTCAAACCAACAGAAGAAGTCAGTTTTCTGATAAAAGAGAAAATAGAGATGTTGCAGGGTTTAACAATAAGGATAGATGGGGCCAGAGTCAGAGTGTTTTGGGCCTGTTGAGTGAGCGGTCATTTATCATTTTAACCCTTTGCCGTTTAAATCTTTCAAACATGTTTTTATGCCTTGCAAATGAAACCATCTGTTGACAAATGAAATCAACGTGTTGAATGATATGTTGTTCTGGATGGAATTATGCTGAATTATCATTGGAGTACAGGATAATATTGCAGAATGGCTTGGTTCCCAAAAATGAAAAGTTGTTATCAGAAAGAGGAATGATCAAATATTAATTTTTATTAAACAAGACAATGGGTCTCATTCATGAAACACCAGCAGAACGAATTTGTGTGTAAATCGTGTGTAAAGTGGTTTTGGCGTGAATTTTCGGATTCATTAAAATGTTTGTATTTTCCAAATGTTAGTTGGTACGCAAGAAGTCTACATCTGCTCCCAGCCACGCGTAAATGGTGCGCTTAACATCTGAACGTTTTGCTCATTGCAAAACGGGTACATATTTAAACAGCATTTTGAAAAAAATATTTTATATAGTAATTACATACGGTTTTTCTTTTTACTTTTATTATGAGAGCCAGTAATAGCAGATCTGGTGATCGATGGCGGTCCTTCTCCAGTTTGAATATGATTTTTCTGACGTAAACTACTTCGTTTTTTGCTGTCAAGCTTAATGTCGAACCATTTTCTTCTCACTTCTGGGACTGTTCGAATTAACAGATGAAACTCCATTAGGCCTAACTGCATCTGTAGCCTAATATGCTGCCAAGCTTCCTTTTTTAGGACCTGATACGGCACTATGTTGGCTTGAAAATAAACTTCTGACAATAAACCTTCAATTTCTGCATCCGAGAAATCTTTCATTTTCATTCGCATTCATGTTATTATATGCCTATATATAGATGTCAGTCGGATATAATGGGCGGGATTTATGGTAATTGAGAATGAACGTGCATGCGCATCCCATTTACGACTGGTTGGAATTCATTAACACACACACACATTTTTCGGGAAGGTCTCTTTACATGCAAATCACTCTCATATTTACTTGTATATTTACGAATGTTTTAATGAATGAGGCCCAATGTTCTTACCCAAATTTCAAAGACAATCCAAATCCAGAAGTCACTTGAGAACAAGTCCATCAAAGCTGGCCAGGTCAGATTCCAGATTTGAACCCTGGTCTCACAATAAACTCAAATAAACTCAGAGGCATTTTTTTTTTTTACTTCTCATAAACTTTTTAAATCAACATCGAGTGGACCAACATTGAGGGCTATCTTGCACCCAGCACAATTGACTTTGTACACCAACAAACGTTCCCTGATGCTACAGTATTTTTCTGTTCCAGAAAACAATTCCGCCACTGACCAGAAAAAAAAAACGAGTTTAAAGTTATTGGTGCGTTATTCAGATGTTTTTTAAAGGCCGCATGCTTGGCCATAAGGTAGCGTGTGGACAAAACGCAAGGAAACTGTTCCAATGCAAACACAATGGGAACTGTTTGGTTAAACAGTCTTCAGAATATCTCCTTTTGTGTTCCACAGAAAAAAATAAAGTCACACAGGTTTGAGACATGAGGGTGAGTAAACGACGAAAGAAATAAAACTATTTTAAGATAAAAAAAAAGTTTGGGGAGAAATTATAAAGTTCAATCAAAGCCTTCATGCGAATGTGTGTTGTTTTGGTTTGTTTACAATAATCCAATATCTAATGTTTGAATCTGATATGTTATGAGCATAGCTGGGGATCACTTTTACCCATGTTATATTCCATTAATTTGAAATGGCAAATGAGCAGGCGAGCTTGTCTCTTATTTTAATAACTCGTTCATAAACTGATCCCAGGTCAGTTGGGCTTTATCTTGTCCTGCAGCAGAAAGATTGCACCTGTCCATACTGTGCATAGCAAAATGAGCAAAATATGAATTTATTCATATTTCTCTCAGAGAGAAACTCTGAACGCACTTTCACTCTCGGTTACAGGCGTTAGCCATTTCAATTTCATTGTGCAATATTTTCATGTCATTTGCATATTTCTTCATTCTCAGTGGAAGAAGAATAGATATCTTTTCAGTGCATGGCAGATCGAAGACAATGTAAAAAGTGAAAATTCAGACCGGCCCTGAATACAAAAGCTTGGCCTTTTGACATGAAGCTACCGCAAGGTTGGAAAGGTGTTGGAGGAATAGGCACATACAGTGAAATGCCTTGCAGCGAAATCAAACCATTCTGCTCTAATAGAGCAATTAAACACCATCAGTATTCTGCTCAACTCTCTAGGTCTTCTGGTACACCTGGAATGATCTTTATGCCAAAAGTAAAGGGACTGACCATGAACCCTTTCTGGCTTAATGAATGATTATTGTTATTGATATCATATCATATCATACATTTATTATTGTCAATATATATCTAATAATACATAGTGACATTCTGGAAACCACTCAATGCAACATATTTGGATGCTTAAGACACTTTAGAAATATGTGCATCACTACTGTACATCCGATGCAAAATATCAAACAAAGTTGCATCTTCAAACAAATTATGCTCAAAAACTTTTCTCCCAAACTAACTTTATCCTGCATTTTTGTGCATCCAGAAGTGTTTATATTTAAAAGTGATTGAATAATTACATGCCTAAAGCTGTTCTGGGATTTCATTTAGCACGGTGGATCGGATGTAGAGAGTCGTTCATTATGGAAAACTTTGTTGACATCGCCTGTAGCCCGCAAAGCAAAAGTGGGTGAAAGTAAAGGTTTTGAGTCAGTTTCTGTTCTGGTATCAAATCTCTATATGAAGATTTGAGTTTGCAACAGAAAATAAAAGGACAGGATTGAATCTGAACACAGATCTGGTTTTAGTAATATAAGTCAGTGTAGCTCAGTCTTAGCACTAGGTATGCCAAAGCTTTCAGGAGATAGTGTCACAGATATATATCTATATTATGTGTTATAGCACTTTCAGTAAGTTTTGAATCTATTGACCACCAGTCACTAAGTTACACTCTAAAAAATGCTGGTTTGTTTTAAAGGAGAACTCCGTCGAACAATGAACCTTTGGTCTAATAAAACATTGGTATCTAGTCGATTGTTCTCTGAGATTTGTTTTCATAATAAATCGAATGTAAAGAGTTTTATCTCTAAAAACTGTTTAGCGTATAATGCTAGCACTGGGGGCATTGACTAAATAAAAAGAAATCGCTAGTTTATACCACTAACAAGGCTCAAAATAGCCCCACACTAACACAGTAACATAATGAGTGTCCATACATGCAAAACAAAGCATTGAGAAGTTTGTAAGAGTACAGACCGTTTAATAAGAAGATACGTTATAAAGATAGTTCACTTCATGTATACACAGCAGGAGCCATCTTTAAAAAATAGTCTCGATAAGTCGATCCCCGAACGCCATTCATACAGTTCAGAAGTTCAGCTCACTCAGCCCGACGTTCGTGGTTTGACTTATCAAGACTTATTTTCTAAGATGGCTCCTGTCTGTATACACAAAGTGAACTGTCTTTATAACGCATCTTCTTATTAAACGGTCTGTACACTTACAAAGTTCTCAATGCTTCGTTTTGCATGTATGGACCCTCATTATGTTAATGCCTTAGTGTGGGGCTATTTTGAGCCTTGTTAGTGGTATAAACTAGCGATCTTTTTACTTAATGCCCCCAGTGCTAGCATTATACGCTAAACAGTTTTTAGAGATAAAACTCTTTACATTTGATTATCATGAAAACAAACCTCAGAGAATGATTGACTAGGTACCAATGTTTTATTAGACCAAAGGTTCATTGTTCGCAGAGTTCTCCTTTAACCCAATTTTTGGTCAAATATGGACAAACTCAAACATTGGGTTTAAAATGTAATTTAAAAATGGCTGGGTTTGTCCATATCTGACCCAAAATTGGGTTAAAACAACCCAGCATTTTTTAGATTGTAAATATGATTGTTCATACCACATATGCTCAAGGCATTTTCCAAATCTTAACAGTAAATCTAACCCCTGAACATTTATTATCACCAATCCCTTCAGCTTTCTTTCTCTAACTGTAATTACCATCAGATATTTCTGGCATGAATGAATGTATGATATGATTTTACAGCAATCCCTCATGTTTTCCAGCATAAGGCTGTTATAAAATCTCGCTCACTTCTGGATGTTTGCCAGCCGACAGGACGCACAATGTCTGATGCAGATAGGAATCACATGTTTAATTATTCAGAATGGTACACTAGAGAAGTTTTGCTCCAGGATGGAGATTTTACATCAAGACATCATGCGGAGGCCCAAGACGGCACCGAAATTGTTGTAAACAAACATGTCCTTAAATTTAAACATCCTTTTTATTATTTCCTTGAGCTACATTCACTGCACAAAACACATCTGTTCTGGCAAGTAATCATTTTAAAGTGTCATACAGTAGGTCCTGCTCTGGATTTAATCTCTTTAATGTTTTGATCTTTAATCTTCTTGTCATGCAGGTCATCAAACAGGAAGGTCTGAGCAGGACGGCATCAGAGTGCACCCTGTTCGACCTGTTCAAATTTAACGACGTTCACCGGTGACGAACACCTAACTAAGAGGAGTTCTACGCAGCTTTTGGTGAGTGTTGGCTTTTGATAAAGTGATGAAAGTGAACAAAGCTGAGAGAGATTTTCAGCTGTATAATTAGCTCCGTCATGGCTGAACGCACATTCAGTAACTGTGACACTTATTTTCAGTGTCATTTGTTAATAGCACAATGGATAATTGCAGTATTTTCATGAAGAAACTGAACACATTTTCAATCTCGGTTACAGATGTGAGCAGCTTTAATTTTATTGTGCAATGTTTTCATGTTTGGATATGTGTTCATTCTCACAGGAAGTAGATTAGTCTCTTTTTTATTAGTGATTGGACATGTGAGGAAGTTAATTATTCTAGTTCTGATTCCAATTGGAGATGATAAAATGTAATGACTTGCAGTTCAGTAAGTTGAGAAACACTAATTTATTAAGTCAAGTTAAGTTTGTTAACTTGACAGATTTTTTGTTGTTGTTGTTGACAGATTTGTAAGAATTTTTGATTAATTCAGCTGACTCAGTCAATTGTTCATTAATCAGACTGTAACTACTGAGGACTTAAAGGAATAGTTCACTTAAAGGGATACTCCACTTTTTGGAAATAGGCTCATTTTACAACTCCACCAGAGTTAAACAGTTGGGTTTTACCATTTTCGAATCCATTCAGCCGATTTTCTGATATTTAGAAGAATATCAGTAACCAGACAGTTTCTGGTCTCATTGACTTCCATAGTATATTTTTTTTCCTACTATGGAAGTCAATGAGACCAGAAACTGTCTGGTTACTGATATTCTTCTAAATATCAGAAAATCGGCTGAATGGATTCAGAAACGGTAAAATTCAACAGTTTAACTCTGGGGAGTTGTAAAATGAGCCTATTTCAAAAAAAGTGGAGTATCCCTTTAAAAATGAAAATTCTGTCATCATTTACTCACCCTCAAGTTGTTTCAAACCTAAATGATTATCTTCTGCTGAACACAAACATATTTTGAAGAATGTCGGTAACCAGACAGTTGATGGCCCCCATTTACTTCCATAGTAGGACAAAAAAAACTTTAGTTTTAGTCACTGTAAAAAATAATCCTGTAAAAAACGGTAAACTACTGGCAGCATTATACCGCAACTATACAGTGTATTACCGTTTTTGTGTTAGAGCATAAAACTGTTAAATTAAAGTTTTATACTGTAGCTGACAATACGGTTTTTAGCTGTTAATTTCAAAAACAGTAACACACCGTATTTTTACGGTATGATGCTGGCAACCAGAGCTGCCAGTAGTTTACCGTTCTTTTACAGGATTAGTATTTACAGTGCTGCGCATGTGGAAGAATATAGGCGTTAAAGAGCTGTGAACAGAGCCAAACATGAAAATCATTAGGTTCCAATAAAATATCGTAATATCCAGAACTGGTTCTTGGATCCCAGCCCTGCTCTTCATGGCAAGTTCTGAACCATTGCCATGACATAATGAAGTGACATTTCTCTGCTAGTCCATTCCACAGGGTCACCGGCCTCTGAAATGGACTGTGACTCTGACAACACACTGTTAGAAAGTCAGATCTTGCGGTCATCGTAAAGGTGAATGAATCCTAATTAAGCTCTAATTGAAGTCTGCCGTCATATTCTTCAGTAAGCCACTGAACAGTGGCGGCCTGAGTACTATTTTCCTCTCTTATGCACTCATTAAAGGATTTGTTGAAGAGAAACTGAGGCACACTAATTAACTGCATGACTCAAGATGCAAGAAACATTTGGTATAGAGCATATGTGTCAGCCTGGAAACTAAGTTATATTGCTAAAGTAGCTGAACCCTGGCTCAATGAAGTGTCCATAGTAATCAAACTGATAAAAGATGTTGGTTACACTTTATATTAAGGTGTCAATGGTACAGTGTAATTATATATTTAAGTACGGAGTAATAATAATTAACTACTGTGTATTTCCTTTATTTAGCAGCTCATAGTCTTCAGTGTCACATGATGCTTCAGAAATCATTATAATATGCTTATTCTATTATTAATATTTTTGTGGAAACTGTAATACATTTTTTTTGTTTCTGGGCTTTTTGATGACTAAGGTTCAAAAGAACAGCATTTATACACTTCAATTTTAAATAATAATACAAATATTGGTAACACTTAATAAGGTTCACATTTGTTAATGTATTAACTGACATGAACTAACATTTGGACAGTATTTATTAATCTTTGTTAATGTTAGTTAATAAAAATACAGCTGTTCGTTCATGTTAGTTCACAGTGCATTAACTAATGTTAACAAATACAACCTTTGATTTTAATAGTGTAAAAAGGGCCACGAAATGGCGGAATTTGATTCGTGGTGAAGGTTTCAAGCGTGTTCTGTCTCTTCCATGGCAAAGTGAATTTTAATTAAATGCAACACATTTAATGTTATCAATTAACTCATTTCATCTGACTCCATAAAATGAAAAGGTTTATCAATGATATCTGGGCATCATTTAATACGTTAATGCTTAACTATTCCTTTTAAACTTAATGAAAATAAAATCAAAGTCTGTTAGAATAATCAAGTATAACAATTTATTATGTCAGGTAAATGTATTATTACAATTCCACAAGATAATCAATGCAAACCATTAAATGTTTCAAAGAAAAAAGAACTTTACCCAACATATTACATGAGCTGAGTCTAGAAGACACAACATCACAGGCTGATCTGAATACAGAAAGCAGCCCCGAACTGGTCAGATATTTTCTTGGTCAGATATTTCTCTGTAAACAGTTTCCAAGTCTTACAATAGCGTATTAGTAAATGTTGAAATCAATATTAACTAAGATTAATAAATGCTGTAGAAGTACTGTTCATGATTAGTTAATGTTAATTAATGAAACCTTATTGTAATGTTACATATATAAAACCAATTTCTACACAAATTCCCTGCAGCAGGAAAAAATATGGGTAATATATACAGCCTATCAATAAAAAATATAAAGAACAAAAGTCCTAATTACTATTATATTGTATTATATCATTATATTTGATCATTAGTGAGGGCTTACTTTCTTATTCAGGGATTTTGCTCTATGTAGAAACATTTTTTGAAATTTCTATCCCAATAGAGAATAAATGAGTGTTCCCAATATAGATAAAAGCATTGAGTTCTTGGTTCTAAATACAAGCTCCCTATGGATGGTTAAGACATCTCTTATGTCACAAGCAAATGACACATATTGAAAGATTCAAAGTTAAAACAAAGCTTGCTAAATGAGTTCCAACCTTTTACTCTAACATTCAGCACGTCTGCTCAGTCTCATTCTGACATTTCAGTTTGACTCAATTTGCACTGACATTCAGCAATGGCCGACACATTTAACGAAAGAGGTTGGATATAGGATAAAAAAAAGGGACAATCATAGAGCACTTTTCCGAAAATCTTTTTGTTACACACTGTTTTTTAGCAAAAAAACAGCTTTTCGTATAGGAAGTAGGTTTTAGAATGAGAATCACTGCCTTTGTCTGCCTCCGTGAATTACTCTGATCTCAGCGGGAGTTTGGATGAGGCGGGAACAGCCCTACAGGCAAACAAAAAAAATGTTATTGCTACTTTTGCTATTCTTCTAAACTTAAAGATAAAAAGATTACAAGACATTTTGTCAGACACCTTTAGAGAACTCCTTCACACTGACTGTTTTCAGCTCCTGATGCTTTGAAGAAATGTTTTTGAAGAGTTTGAAGAATACTACTTTATAAACAGTGCATGTTGGTTGTACCAACAGCATTAGAGTTCATGCTGTGAGCTGGTGCTTTAGATATCTGGCAACGTGTATGAGAATGTGAATGTCCATGCGTTTTGTCAGTTCGACCTTCAGTGTGAAATTTACTCACTGATATGATAAGATCCTGGCTTCTTTTTTCCATCACATGGGCACCTGCTCTAAACTCAAAATGTTTTCTCAGACCCTCATTGACCCTGTTCACTCCATGTATATTCACACTGACAACGATCTGAGGCATTAAAGCAACACAAAATCATCCATTTAATGTGTGCATGTCCAACAAAGTTAAGTTGAACTTTATGCAAATGAGCATTGATTTAATATGGCAACTTTTGATGGAAACAAAGTCTGTCTGTCTCCTGTGAGGTAGTATTCAAGTGTAGGCAAGATGGAGAGGTTAATGCTACTATGCGCAGTTTCACCATTCTATGCAATTTGTTTCAGCCCACATACAGCAATAATAGCATAATACAAAATGATGCAAATAAATCATATCAGAAATTGTTGGTATTCTGAGTGAGTTTGATTCGATGAGTGAAACTCATTAAGCTTGTTCACAAAAACTGCAGCAAAAAAAAAAAAAAAACTGATTGATTCCAAAATAGAATGGTATCTTATTTATCATTTACAAGATTTTTAAAAACTAATTAACAACTAATAATTATACAGCCCATCAATAATGTATTACAAAACGGTCAATAAGACAGCTACCTGGTGACCTCCAGTGATAAAATCGCTCCGTGTGTGAGTCAAGCAGCTGTTTCTCCAGTATTCATTGTTACATTTGATCTGGCTTTGTCTGTTGTGAGATTTTGTGATGCATGAGATGCAGCTGGAAATCTGTAGACAGCATGATTTGTTGCATGAATGATTTATTATTTCACATGAATATCTCAGATTTACTCTTGCATGATTTTGATCTTGGTGGTCTGATATGGGGTCAAGTGTACACTATGGTGTAGTAGACTCTGGTCTGATGGGGTTAGCACACTTTGGTTTGATAAGGAAGGTTGAATCTGGTCTGATGGGATTTACTGATGTGAACAGAGCTTGTCAGCGTTGACTTGTGTTGTTCAAACTCTCCAAGTCCAAGTGTACATCAGTCACATGGTTATATATCTCAGTCTTGATGGAGGGTGACAAGCCATGAAAGCATTAAACGGTCAGATTTTGGTTTAGAGTCTCTGGTCTTCCTAAAGTAAGATGGAGGGCAAGGGAATCTAGAAGACCTGGGCAAGGTATCTTATGCGGTGTTTAGTAAATTATGCAGCGTAAAAACGTTCCAATTGCACTGCATCTAAGAACATTACTGAAAGATGCTATCTGGGTTCTTCATGTCCTCTCGATTCCATATTGCAGCAATTAGCACATGGTCTATGAGTTTTAAGAGACATGCTAAATGTGTTTACTCAAATTCTGGCCCTTTTCTCTGGCACTAGAGAGTATTTTCATTTCTCTTCAATTATGTGTGTAGTTCAACACATTCAAGGCCAAACATGTGACTCGTTTATTCATAGCAGTAATTATAATTAATGTATAGTCAGTTTTTTATGAGGCTTCAGTTCCCAACATGCACGAATCTCACAGGCTCTGCGAGCATGAGGAAAATTGGACTGGTAATATCTTGCATATATTTCAGCATCAGTTTAGAAATAAGTTTCCAAATCTGAACCAAAAACTGGACGAACGATTGAGTTGAAACAGTCTATTCAAGTCTTTAGTCTGGTTTTGTGAATTAGTTTAGCCAAAAAGATTAGTATCACAAATTGGTGCCTTAACATGCTTGCACTGCTAAAATACTTGACTTAAGGTAATCAGATTTTTAGTTAGTTAGGAATTACTGCAGGGTTTCTTATAATGTCTGAAATACAAATTAAAAGAAAGTTGCATTTGTGGAAAATTCGTACATATTGTTTGGGAAAAAATTTGAAGCCAACAGTGTGTTGAATGACAAATCTTCCTGTCATTGTTTCGCCTTTGACTCTTGTTTACTCATGCTCCTACTTGTGATTGGTGTGTCTATGCGGTTCTTTTTCATGATTGGTTTGTTCAGTTGGCATATCTGTATGCTTCATGCTCCAGAACTATTTACATCCCCAGCGGAGTCAGAAGGCAATTACTTGACGCCACGCCGGCCCACAATGCCGTTCCTTTCACCTGTCAGGGCTGATATGCCTCCAAGAGAACGTCAATCCAACTGCTCTGTCTGCTAAACAGACAAACATGCGCACACACACACAGAAATACAGGATCCGCTCAATATCATTGGCAGTGGAGAATCTGTGATAAAAAACAGGGCCTCACTTGAAACAAAATTGACTTTGGTGAAAGACAATAGAGACCTTTAAAGATTGCTATATGAGAAGTGAGAAAAAAAGGTGGCGAGTTAAGACGGATAGATTTTTTTTTAAAAATTACAACTCTGTAATACGGTGTGAAATGGACTTTAATTGATTAAATTTAACCAGAAGTCTATGACATTTATTTGAAAAGTCCCTCTTGTATACGAGCTTCCAATTACCCCAATTAGAAGTATGTGTACTGTGATGGCATGCTAATATGAGTGAATCTCCAGTCTCTCTACTGACAAGTGCCGTGGAGATGGTGTTTTTCACAGGTGGTGTGAAGTCAGCCTTTCTTCAGCTTCTATTACTGCCTGTCTCTCACATTGATTGGGTCACAGTAAAGGTTTTATTCCATCTGACTTCAATGACTTCAACTTTTAAAGGATTCTGCAGCTATATCACAGAGGCCTTACAGACTCATAAATGTAGTAGTGGATAGGCGGCGGAGAGCGGAGCATGATTTTTGATGGAAGGGCAGCTGGTAATTATGATTGAAGACCGTTGATGGCATCGCTGCTTGTTGGAAAGGGTCTGTTGTTGTTTTCTTGAGCTTTTATGTTGTATATTGTAAAAATCTTCAAGTATCAGTTCTAAAGTCTAAAAACTGAAATATTGGTGTTCCTTTGGCATCTCTTTAGTCGTGTTAACATAGTGTTTGGGACTGACTTACCAACAGGTGTGATTCTCAAATTGTTATGTTAATTCCAGGGTTGTGTGTCATTCAGAATTGGGTTGACTGAGAATGCCTTTTACATTCCCATTAAATTCCTGAATTTAATTTAAACTAAGGTTACAAACTAATGCTGATAAGAATTTCAAATTTGGAGGTAAAATAGAAACTTTAAGCCGTGTTTCCACCACAGGAACTTCTCCTGGAACTGGGAACTTTAGGGTGGTACTCTTTAAACCACCATTTTTAAAAATCTGTTGTAGTGCGTGCTCTCCTACGTCAGTGGACTAATTCGCGGTATTTTAGACAATGGTGGAAACGGAAAGCAACAGTTCTGAGGGCCAAAAAGTTCCTGGGGAAAAGTTCGTATGTCATCCGGATATTTCGGATGACACGTGGCTTTAGTAACACTAACAGAATTTATAAAGGTGTCCATATAGTGTAACCGAAAAATTTAAATAAATTTAACTTCAAAGAAATCCCCTTCACTGACACTTGCAGCTAGAAAGTTAAACTATTGTTCAAAAGTTTGGGGGAGTGGCATAGCGGGCAAGCAGTGTTGGGGGCCCTCCAATAATCAACACCCTAAAAGAGGACTAAAAAACATATTTTGCTGCTGTGTGCATGGGATAGGGCTGAAACGATTACAGTCGACAAAAAATTGTCACTATATGATTGTTGTAGAGTAGTCAATGTATCTCACTTGACCTAATTTAAAGGCATGCAATATCGCGATTTGACCGCTACAGCGCTGTGGTGCTAGAGTGTAATGCAATACAAATGCTATTGCGGTAAGAAAAAAACAGCGCAAATTATGATGGAGGGCAAATGAATCCGAAATAGCAAGGTTTGGGAAAGTTTCACAAAACTTAAACCAACAATGGTGAGAATTGAGTGTTCTCCAGCTGGAGCAAACTAACTAGTGGTAACAATAATACTGTCAATAATAATATAATTAGAGTAATGTGATGATTGATTTTGCATAGAATAAAGCTTGATTGAGCTTAGAAGTCAGGGCTGTATTTATTATTGTAACACTATTAGGTATTATAGTCTTACTTGCCTGTATTTTGTTCCATAATCATGAAGACTTACAAAAGGAGATGTTTGGAAGAATATCATGGCAGTTACTTTTTTCTTTTCATACTGTAAATGAAAAGGCAAATGAGAACGTCTCCGTCAGCTCAATTTTCATGTAATCAAAAAGATTGTAATTTTATATTTATAATAATGGTTTGCAGATTAATATTTTACCATTCTTTTGTGTCCTGAAGTAAATTTTTATGTTTCAGTTCTAAGTAAAACAGTGGTCCAATTAAACAATGCTTAGAGAGCATTTGTGTGTGATTTGAGACTGAAATCTAAAAACTTAGAATGACCTGTTTAGTTGGCTCAAAGTTCATTAAAACAACTATTTCAAAAGCTGAACTGATTTTCTTTTTGTCTGTACATAATATTATTATAGTAAGAATATGTATAACTCAATGATTTAATTAATTGAAAAAGCTGAATAATCGTTCCAAACTTACTGATTAGCCGGCAAAATAATTGACGATTGAGTCGATTAATCGTTCTAATAATTGTTAGATTAATGATTATGCAAAATAATCGTTTGTTGCAGCCCTAGCACGGAATTTCTTTCACTGAGTTGCATTAACTGTAGCTCTGCTTGCAGTAGAAGCATCACCCCTCTGTAATGCGAAAGACTCATGCTGTTAGTCAAATGGTTAAAGACCCCTGAGGGAGAGTCTACTCATCTACTACACATGCTCTAAATGAGGGGGCAAAACCTGTACTTGCTGCACTGTCATTAATCACAAACGTTGACTCAGGATTAAATGCCTGGACAGCACCTGCCATAATATTTCCACATTATGTAGTCTTGCCTTGTGATTGGTTCACCAAATTTGTGTAGGCTGAATCTGTGTGTTTTTAATACCATAGTCTCTTTTCTGTCTCTATACCATAAATTATCTTTCTGTTTCCTACACTGACATCCACCTAAACAAATACTCTTCTTACTTGTATTCCTTGTTCTTAAAAAATGATGTTTGTCTTTTTCAATTGCAAAACGCGATACCTTTGAGCAAATTCCAAATCTATTAAGACACAAAAGAGTGTAATTGAATGGCTTAAAAAAATATTACTGAATTCTAGAGCTCACTCATACACGTGGTCTCTTTTGAAAGCTATTTGTAAGCTGATTTACTTACTGCATTCAGGCTTTATTTATTGTATTCTCTGAGAGTTCAGGTTAATTTTTGCCAATGGTAATAGGGTAAAAAGATGTAGATGTAGCCATCCTCAAAGGAATAGTTCACCCCAAGTTTTCAGGGATTGTGCATCCAAAGTCACAAGGAACAATTGCATGGTAGATTTGTCACTTTGACCTTCATGGTGTCTGGCAGAAATAATCTCTACTTTTTGTATAGAAAAAGGCAAGAGCTCATATATTCTTTAAAATCAAATTTTGTGTTTTCGTAGAGGAAAAAAATATAAGTATATAACTAACTATATAAGAAAAATATATAAAGAGTCAATTGTTGCCTTTTCTGTATACACTCCATGAGAAGTCTATACTCATGAATAGAAATTTGATATTCATGCAAATTTCCTACCCATTACTGGCATTTCCTGAGACAATATGGCATGCGCTGACAGCACCATAAAATGATTGGTTGACAGATGTCACATGATTAGGAAAGGAATAAATAGGTTTTCCTTGATACACAGGAAATTTACTGTCTGAACATTGGCTGTTTAGTTTCTCCAAATTCAGTCTGCTTTTTTCAGTTCTGATTTCTGGGTACCTCACATTATTCTCTCATTTCCCCATCCTGTTCCAAAAACCCCAATCTGGAAAGTCAGCAAGAGTCCATTCTCTTTGTCCACACCACATTTTGAAACCGCTTGAGCTTGTCTTTTTTGTTTTTGTGTTTGTGGTGCTGAAATGGAAAATTGTAAGTGTTTTGCTGAGAGTCAGTGCATTCTTAGTGGAAAACAACAATGTCAAATGTTGCTCTCACATGCTCAGACACATGCTCCATTTTGTCTAGTTTTTCCATGGCTCACTGTATGTTCTTCTGTAATTCACAACAGAAATGCAAATAGAACCCATATTTTTCACAATCAATTTATGAAAATCCCAGGATAGACTGTGACAGGTAAATATGTTCCTTTAAAAACTTGAATTGAAGTGGAACCGTGGTATCAAGTTGGTACCAGACTCCCGCAAGAACTCTCCTCTTTTTCATGCCTGACTGCTCCAATTTTGATGTCTGCTGATTGTAGCAAGTAACATATATAACAAAAAGTAACATATATGTATTGTTTACTTTAAAAAACTAGTAACGTAATTTTTCATATTTCATACAATTTTGTAGACAGCAACATCTATCTTTAGCTCATGCAGTCTGGTTTATAGCGTAGGTTAGCATCGATTGGTTCAGCGAGAATTGATGGTTAACACCTATGTTTATCATACATTCAATATGTCAGCTACTATGCAACACACCTCTGCTTTCCTTATAGATTTTTTTTTTATTATTATTTTTTATGGATTTTTAGCCTGCTACAAGCTTGCCTGATTTTTACCTTAGGCTTGTTGTCTTTTAGCTAGCTGGCCCATTACATTTATTTACTAATTAGCTTATAAAAGCGTACAGTTTAGTGCAGAACAACCCATTATGTTGTTTACCAGTTGGGAGAATAGGACAAAAAAAAATTATTGCAAGTTTTCTTTAATTTTATGTTTAAATATGCTAATCAGGCTTTATCTAATTAAAATGTGCTAATGTGCATATATTTTGAAGTGACGAATCTGACCATTGAAAAAAAACAAGGTTCAAAATTATGTAATTTACTTAAAATACATTACCAGAGGAGATAATGAATATTTTATTTTTGTTACACTGTAAAACTGAATATACTGCCTATAGCCTTAAAAAATTGATTTCCGCCCTATTTTTAGGCCTAAAATGTCATATAAATCAGGCCAAGAATGATATATCAACAAATCCCACCGGACAAACCTTCACAATATACAGTGGGTAGGAATAAGACATAAGTATGTAGGTGCTACAAAAGTGGAAAACCGACACTGGGAGTGTGAGAAAAACTGATTTCGAGAAATATCAACGCATTCTCATCCCAAGGCATCATCTAACTGACCATTTTGACCATGCTTCAATATCCGACGCTTTCAGGCACCCCTTAGCGTCAGTTACATGATGCGATCCTAGGTGCGATCAAGATGCGATCCCACCTCCATGTTTTCTCTTTTCACAGTAAATACAGTTACACAAGTAGTGTAAATCGACCTACGATGGTGACACAAAATAAAACCTTGTGCTTTTCTAACCGTCAAGTTACACTACTCATGTAACTGTATTTAAGTAGGGCAAACGTGGAAGAGTTTGGTCACTTCTCTGCTTGTATCCTATTGAACGAACTGGGCTAGTTAAGTGCTATCAAATGGTGTATCAACTCGTCTTAGTTAAGGGAATAACACAGTTTAATATGAAAAAATGGTGGATATCCCTTTAAAGGGATAGTTCACTTTGAAATAAATTCTTGATATGTTTTATCTTACCTCAAGGGCATCTAAGATGTAGGTGTCTTTGTTTCCACAGTATTATCAATTTTGACATTTTTCAGTCAAACCGTTGTTGTCTATCAGTCATACACTGGAGACTAAGGAGGTCCACCCTGGGTTCACCTCAAAGAGCATGCACAGAGAAGTCAAAATTAAACATGATTGAATGACTCGTAAATGTAAGTCCACATTGATGGCCTAAGACACGAAACGAGTGGTTTGTGTGAGAAAACGAACAGTATTTATATCGTTTTTACCTCTTGTAATCATAGCCATGACAAAATGATCTGACGACACGGGCGCTTCGGTCTGCGCATGCGCCGGAAGTGATCGCTTGCGCGCCTACTTCACTCTTTGTTCATAGAGAGATTTCGGAAGTTTTACCTTTCACTAAACATATTTAGATATACAGGAAACCACAATGGAATACGATTTCGGTATATCTAAATATGTTTAGTAAAAGGTAAAACCTCCAAAATCTCCGTGTAAATATTGAGTGATGTCACACGCAAGCGATCACTTCCGGCGTAACATTGAACTGATTCAGTTCGGTTCAGTTGGACATTGCACAACTGATTCAGATCACTTGGACGTCACTGTGATTACAAGAGGTAAAAACGATATAAATACTGTTCGTTTTCTCACACAAACCGCTCGTTTCGTGTCTTAGGCCATCAATGTGTACTTACATTTACGAGTCATTCAATCATGTTTAATTTTGACTTCTCTGTGCATGCTCTTTGACGTGGACCCCTTAGCCTCCAGTGTATGACTGATAGACAACAACGGTTTGACTGAAAAATGTCAAAATTGAAAATACTGTGGAAACAAAGACAGCTACATCTTGGATGCCCTTGAGGTAAGCTAAAACATATCAAAAATGAATTTCAAAGTGAACAATCCCTTTAACAACTTGAATTTATGCCAGGCTGATGAGCTAGTTGTAAAGTAGCTTCCTCAATACAATTGCACTAAATTTGATTGATTTGATCTTCCTCCCATGATCATGTTAGTGACATCTAAAAGGATTTTTCAGTTATTTTAATTACAGCAATGCACAGAGAAGCACACAAGTGAAAAACATAATCAAGCTGCGGCAAAACAAATGAGTACATGGGTTGGGATATCTCAAATGATTATGCAATTAAAGATCCTGGGAATTATAACCAGCTTGCACGTAAGACAAACATGCCTCTCGCCTCGCAAGCGGCAATTTCGCATTTCGGCGCTGTGCTCTCATTTAAAGCTAATTTACCAAATTAGTCAGTAATGTCTCTTATTCATTGTATTGCTCTCAGCTCATATAACAGCAGTGTAGCACTGGTGCACCTTTAGCAACCCTCATTTAATGTCAGATTCATTCTGCATGGCACTCTCTGCGTTCATGAGTGATTTCAGGGGGATACTGTTGTGGAACAGTTATAGGAGAGAAAGAGAGAGGATCTGAGAGTAAATGCACCATTGCACAAATACATGAGTGTCACTTTTTATGCATTTAACCAGAGATCAGATATGTGGTAGAGTTGGCTTATTTCTAAGTCTGAATTTTGAGCAGAAACAGCATTAACTTGTCAGTTGCCGAGTTGACACTGCAAAGGTGACACATAAATGCTTCTGAAGTGGCATTTAAGTGTCTTCACACAGACTGTGTAATGCTGCTCAGAGGTGGCATAAAGGCATTTACACAGCAAATGCAACTTTGATGTTAGCAGATGAGTTGGATCAGAGCAAGCACAATTTATACTGGCTTTTATGTGGCATTGAGCAGAAACAGTGTGCCTTAACTTGTCTGTTGCCAAATTTACACTGCAAAGGTGGCAAAGAAAGTACTTATGAATGGCATTTTAAAGTATTGTAAAGGTAGCCTTAAAAAATAGTTAGCTGTAAGCAATAGGGGAGCGCGGGGCACAACCTAACGCGGGGTTAAATGTAACACCGAACGCTTTACATTGTTCGTAGGATCAAGCAGGTTGTCTTTCCGCTATTTTTCTCTTGCTGCCAGAAGACGGTCTCCCACGAATTTGCGGAAAGTTTTGATTATATTTCGTGAAGATACTGGACAAAGAGTGTTTTGACACCATGAAAGTAATTTTTTTCATCATAGGTTTTTTTTCGGTTTCTGAGTTGGGTGTATACGTTTCCAAATCTAACTTTATATTGCCTTAATCACTGTCTTGTTGGCTCAAACATAGCACCGTTTTGAAACATGTCAGCAATTCCTAGCGACTGTTAGCTAGGCTTAAAATATGTAATACACAGCGGGGTTGGTTGTAACAGAGTGTTACAACTAAGCCGCCAAGTGTACAATGATAATCAAATGAAAACGGAGCCACACAACTTTTCAGGTTTGAGTATTTATTTATACATTTAACTTTGTTAGACTTTCACAAACAATGTTGGAATTTAAAATGTTTAAAATTTAGTGTACTATGAATGATAACTTGTTTATTTATTAAAAATATGGCCTGTTATTAATGCAATAAACCCTTTAAATTTTTATTTTAAGTTAATTTGTATTATTATTACTGTTATTATTATTAATAATAATAATTTGTACATGTAGCTGCCACACACAAATCTAATTTAATTGCAATTACAATATTTATAATTTAATTTATTATTATTTATTGCAAAACTGTGCAGCCCTTTTCTGTCTCTATCCATGATATTAATCCATAATAGAAGGATGATTGGATGAGGGATGGATGTATGGTCATGTTGTGGCAGGGATGTGTATGTTGCTTGTGTAAAAAAAGTATTAATCTAACCTAATTAGTTTTTAATTAACTGAGCCAAAACCAAAAAGCGTTAGGTTGTGCCCCGCTCTCCCCTACAAAACTACAGTGAAGCCCCCTATGGAAGATATCTGTTAAGAAATCTGTTATTTCACCTTGGTTAATTGTCTCTTTTTGCAATGAAATGAGCTTCCCTCACTCTACAGAAAAATGTATTTAACTTAAGAGCATAACTACTTTACCTAGCTCAGTAGAGTGCTGACACTTTCTTGGAGATCTGAATTTTGACATTTTTCGAAATTTCCTCATTTAAAGGCTAGTTCGCTGTCAGCTTTATTAGCAGGTGGTCTTGCTTAACCCAAAAGGTCAGGGTATAGCTCGACTGAAACGCAAATGAAGAGACTTTACTGTTCATGAGACCAACCGAAGTGTTTGAGGCACCTGGCTCTATTACTCTTCTCACACTGTAGAAAAACTGAGATATGATATCTGAGGATCTTTCAACAGCGATCCTATAATGACTGAATGACACTGATGAGTCTTGGCTGTGGAGTAATTAAATTCAAACTAGATGTTAGAGTTGAGTAGTTTTTAGTTGAAAAGAAGCCTTAGTAATGCGACTGCCGTGTTTGGTCAGCCTTTCTGCTGAGAGTCTCGTCGCAACAGATGTTCATTCTCACCGTCATTAAAATCTTAATTTCAAAACTAAGTGAAACTATCAGGGAATGCGTACTTAAAGTAACACAAAGCCTATCAAGATCATTCTAAAAAGTGTTGTGAAGCTGTGCGTCGGGTTATAAAGCAATCTCAGCTCTCGCCTTGGGCAGTACAGCGACTTTCAGTCGTATTAGATGCTCATCAGATTCTCTAAAGAGTTGAGAGCTGATTGATGGGGCTTATAAATAGAATTGGGTGTTGGGGTTTATTTATTATCCATGCTCCGCTCCAGGTGTCTTTTTGCTTTTATGTTATGAGAAAGGTGACATTTCAGAGCTAGAAAACACTCGTTGCACACATGATCTGTCACAAAATCTAGTAAGCTGCCTATGAAGGCAGCATTTTAAGGCATTATATGCATGCTCCCATTTTGGCTCCATTTCCAATGCAACTTAGCTTATCTTTCACAGTTATGAAAATATAAGAATGCATTGCATAAGCTGTCAGTTATTTTAGTATTATTTCTATACATATTATATTATTTTATTATTATTTTGAATTTTAATTAGGTTTTATTTTTCCATTTTCAGTATTCATTTTGTCATTTTTATATTTTATTACACATTTATTAGTACATTTATTACATATATTAGTAGATTTTTAAAAATCAACTGATTATATATATATATATATATATATATACATACACACACTTTTATGTGTCCTTTTTTAGTCAAAAAAATCCGCCACGGCCAAACCGTTCGAGATATCACAAATCCGTCCGGAATTTAGCATCCTCAATGTCTTGACTTCATGCACACCGAGTTTGGTGGTGATTGGTAACAGCATGGGTTGTAATTTGATGTTTTTCTAGGACAATTATTTTAAAAAAAAAAACATAATTCCCGACTTCCGTTTGAACTGTCGTAAAACTTAAGCACGAAAGTTGTTTGGCCTGATGTGATCTATGAGTGTACCGAGTTTCATATTAATCCATGCACGTGTGTTGATTTATGGACAAATGTTCGAATCCCTAAAAGAATGCATCCTAAAAGAATGGTAAAGTTTGATGCGTCGCCACGGCAACAGTTTCAAAGATATCAAGAATCCATTCATAGGTCTTCATCTGCCGTGTATGTACATTATACAGATGAAGTTTGAAGCAAATCGGGTAAAAATAAGAGGGTGATTTCAAAGCATTTTGAAAGTGACACACTTCCTGCTGCCAGTTGGTGGCGCTATAACTTTGACTCACAATAGTCACATCCATGTGATCGTCCTCTTACAGCGAACGCACTGCTGAAGTTTCATCCAGATCAGTTAATGTATGCTGAAGTTATGACACACTTCCTGTTTCACGTTTCTCGCCATAGTTTCGTTTCCTCGCCACGGCCAAACCGTTCGAGATATCGAAAATCCCCACACAAACTTTCATCCTCAATGTCTTGACTTCTACGCTGACCGAGTTTCGTCGAATTTGGATCAGAAGCTCTCAGGAGGAGTATTTAAAAGTTCATTGCGTGTGTTTTACAAAAAAACCTCAATAGCCGACTTCCTGTTGGGCTGGGGTAGAAAGCAAGAACGCGAGGTATAGATGAAATTCTGCTATCGACATGTGTACCGAGTTTCATATTATTACATGCAAGTGTGTTTGAGTTATGGACCAGGTGTTCGGACCCCATTCCAGGGGGCGCTGACGAGCCGCCCTGCCACGCCCGGGTACCAGCTTCAGCCCGGCTCTGATGGCAGAGGGTTCTGACCCGTGTGCAAAGTTTCAAGAGTTTTCAGAGCATGTTAAGGGCCCCAAAAGTGCCCGAATAGTCGCTAGAAAAAAAAAAAAAAAAAAAAAAAAAAAAAAAAAAATAATCGGAAGGAAAACAATAGGGCTCTGCGCCCTTTCAGGCTTTGGGCCCTAATAA
>JAQIUQ010005490.1:0-45619 GCA_030378365.1 Hybognathus amarus
GGACAGCACAAGACAGAACGTGTTAAAACAAATAAAGCAGCAATCAGCTTCGGCTGAGACAAATCCTGGGAGAGGGCATCTCCGAACACATCAGGAACCGTGCGAATGAAGCAACTCCACACTGTCACACATCATTATCTCCACAAAGAGGAATACAGCAAATGCGAACAATAGCACAAAAACTCATTCTGCCTTGAGATTACACTGTCACCTCAAATCTGCTTTGAATTCTTCTATCAATTATGCAACATTTCCTGCACGCTTTTAGTGTTATTTTTTTAATCACCAATGCTGAGATATTTTAAATTATATTTTAATAGCTCATTATCTGGCCCCTTTTTCTCCCACACCTCATTTACATTCAAAACCTAATTATTATACCCTGCTATGAGCTCACTTTGTTTGCATCCTATTTGTTTTAGTGCAACAATGCCAATATATTCCAAAAACAACAACAAAGTCAATACGTCTAAAAGTCACACTGTAAATCGAGAGCTAGGCTAGGGTTGTCGTCCACATGCACATGATTGGCTGTGTTCAGATCTGCAAAGCACCATTTTAAAATGCACAAGAGATATGGCAGAAAAATATATCTAACATAAAACAGCTGCACATCTCACACCTGTCAGTTGTAATTAGTCACATATTATGTGTAATGAAACTGCGTACAATAAGATTTCACCACATATAAGAACCTGAAATGTCACTCAACCATTTATTTTAAATATGACAAAAAGTGCCACTCAAAATCTGACTCAAATCCAATAATAGTTTATCTGTTTTACTAATACAATATCGTGTGTAATCTCTCTGCCATGTAATGCATTCGTCACAACAAAAAGCCTATACCATGAGATTGTGTTGGATTTCACAGCACATCTCAATCATAAAAAAAGTTAGGTAACACTTTATTTTACAGTGTCCTTGTTGCATATGTTACATGTACAGTAAATTATGCAGTATTGCATGCAACTAACCCTAAAACAAACCCTCTAACCCAGCTCTATAGTATATGTAGTTAATTAATCAGTACTTAAATGTATAATTACACTGTAAAAAGAACAAAATTGGGTTACAATTCATGTTAAGGTGTCCTTGTTACAGTTTACATTTAAGTGCTCAATAACACTAAATTTAGGATTAGGGTTAGTTCCATGTAGTTACTGCACAATTACCAACTACATGTAAAATAACGTCTGACCAAATAAAGTGTAAGCCAAAGTTAGTTAAGCAAGTTACTCTCTAAACGCAGCGTTTATACTCCTACATTTCCCCGTGCACGCGATGCGTACTAGCCCAAAACTACGCGATCGGTGTATTGGCTCATGCACATTAGTTGTTTTAGATCTGGGTTTCTTACCCATGTTGGTACCAGGAGGCTGGCGGGTCTCTCGAGCAGATCAGGCTGGTGTTTGGCGGCTGCGTTCATCTCCCATGCAGCCTCTGGTTCGGCGCACTGAAGTCACACACACTTGGATCTGTCATTTATATCCAGTGATGGCCGGGCATCGCGCGGACGCGGCTCCGGGGTCCAGCATCCAACTGGACCTGCCGGAGATCAGCAGCTCTGTGCAGATCTTAATCAGTGTGTGTGTGTGTGTGACGCTCGGGGTTTAAAAGAGGCATCCACGCAGAGCTGAAGTGCTGTGAGTTATTCCTGTGAGTTGGAAAGAGACGCGTAACGCTGGAGGATCGGAGCGCGAGTGTGGAGCGCGCGCGTTTGCTCCTGCCGTCTCAGATATGATGCGCCTTCAGCGCGAGCTCGTTTAACCCATCCGTGACTGGACTCGAAACACTCAACTAGGACTGGGAGATGTACTCACGGAATAGGCTATGTATGCGATGCATAAAGCAACATTACCAAACAGCACGTGACTGGACGGGTTTCTTCCATGCAATCCTTCCCTGTCATGATGATTCAACTGCATCTTTGTTTCAAACTTGAGTAGCAAAATGGCGTTTGACTTTTTGATTAATTTCCGCATATCTCGATGAATCAATTCGAAATATGACAATTAACGTTTGCGTCATAACTGAGATCGTAGTTCATGTCAAATGATATTAATGCTGTTTATGACTAGCCAGTGTTGATTTAGTGACAGTTTTGGAAAACTAGATTTTTGCTTTGGTTTTTTGGTTTTGCTTCCAAAATAAAAGTTTGTGTTTACATGATATGTGGGTGCACTGTGTGTAATTATTTTAAATATACAAATACACACACATGCATGTATATTTAAGAATAAAATATTCTTTACATATAAAATTTTTTATATTTATATATAATTTAAATTATATGAAAATATTTCTTAAATATATAAGCATGTATATATATAGTATATATATATATATATATATATATATATATATATATATATATATATATATATATATATAAATATAATTATACACAGTGCACTCACATATCTTATGTAAACACAAACTTTTATTTTGGATGCGATTAATCGAGATTAATCGTTTGACAGCCCTAATTTAATATAACCAAAAGATTGAAAACTATTTATTCATTTAATATCATGAATGCATTTAGGCTAGGCTACTTACAGAGCAGTCTTTTCACTTTCACATCTATTTATAATAAACATGTAAACCATTATTGTAATACTTTGTAAATACAAACTGGGCTTCCATGAATTTAATAACAGTTGAATAGCATTTTTAATATTTTATATGATTTGTATTTAAAAAACAACAAATGCTAAAGAAATTAGTGAACGTATGATGAAAAATGCAAAACTGTAGTCATGTAACATGCATACGCATTCTTCTTATTGTTAACATTTACTCTCTTTACTATTTACTCTCCAACAGCGTTCCTCTTATTCCTCTTCATAATAGGCTCCTATTGATTTCTTGCATCTGTGAAATTCAAGGAGAACAATAGACACACTGCCAGAGGACATGTTTAAGAGACTTCCCTTTCAATTCCGGTGTTCATGGCCAAAATAATGTGCCATTGACCTAATTATTGTTTGCACTGTCCTGTTAAAGTCAGCCCGCTAACTAGAAATGAGTAATTAAACACTGCCGTTCTAATCAAAAGACAATCAGCAGCACAGCTTTAGTGCTCACATTATTAAAGCATCTTTAAGCTCTTCTAACTGTGAGATTAATTTGAGCAGCATTCATTTGTGACTCCTTGTTAATAACTCTCATGGACAAAATGCTTTGCTCTTCTTATTGGCCTGGGGTGAGTTTCCTCAAAGCAAACAATAGTCACAAGTTTAGTCTTTACCAACACAATTTAGAGGAACTTGTAACCACTGGCTATGCAATGCTTTTGGGAAACACACCCTGATCTCTACACTCTCAGAAAATAGGTACAAAAGCTGTCACTGGGGCTGTACCTTTTCAAAAACGTAAACTTTTGTCCATTTCATGAGCTAATAAGTACATTTTAGGTGTTAATACGTACATTTTATGGGCTAATATGTCAATTTCAGGTGCCAATATGTACATTTTAGGCGCTAATATGTCAATTTCATGAGCTAATATGTCCATTTTAAGTGGTAATATGTACATTTTAGGTGTTAATATGTACAGTTTAGGTGCTAATATGTCCATTTCATGAGCTAATATGTACATTTTAGGTGTTAATATGTACATTTTAGGTGCTAATATGTCCATTTCAGGAGACAATATGTACATTTTAGGTGGTAATATGTCCATTTCATGAACTAATATGTCCATTTTAAGTGGTAATATGTACATTTTAGGTGCTAATATGTACATTTCATGAGCTAATATGTACACTTTAAGTGGTAATATGTACATTTTAGGTGTTAATATGTACAGTTTAGGTGCTAATATGTCCATTTCAGGAGCCAATATGTACATTTTAGGTGCTAATATGTCAATTTCATGAGCTAATATGTACATTTTAGGTGTTAATATGTACATTTTAGGTGCTAATATGTCCATTTCAGGAGCCAATATGTACATTTTAGGTGCTAATATGTCACATTTCATGAGCTAATATGTCCATTTTAAGTGGTAATATGTACATTTTAGGTGCTAATATGTCCATTTCATGAGCTAATATGTACATTTTAGGTGTTAATATGTACATTTTAGGTGCTAATATGTCCATTTCATGAACTAATATGTACCATTTTAAGTGGTAATATGTACATTTTAGGTGCTAATATGTCCATTTCAGGAGCCGAATATGTACATTTTAGGTGCTAATATGTCAATTTCATGAGCTAATATGTACATTTTAGGTGTTAATATGTACATTTTAGGTGCTAATATGTCCATTTCAGGAGACAATATGTACATTTTAGGTGGTAATATGTCCATTTCATGAACTAATATGTCCATTTTAAGTGGTAATATGTACATTTTAGGTGTTAATATGTACATTTTAGGTGCTATTATGTCCATTTCAGGAGCTAATATGTACATTTTAGGTCCTAATATGTACATTTTAGGTACTAATATGTCAATTTCATGAGCTAACACTTTATTTACTTTATTATAAGCACACTTTTGTTGTCTGTCGCTTTAAATGCACGTGCTCTTTAAATCAAGATGGATTCTGATTGGCTGTCTATGTTTTTATCATTCACCAGCTGAAAAAAAAAATTAAACGTTATGATTGTGTGTTTTTCCTTATGTTGTTAGTTGTGGTGTGGACGCTGCTATTCTGACATTTAGAATTTTTTTATTACTATATCTTTATCATTATTGTCCTTCATTAAAAAATATTTTTTAAGGATACTATTTTTAAGGCCAGTTCACACCAAGGATGACGATTTAGTTAGAAAAATCACTCAAAATGTAAACAAATAAAAAAAATAAATCACAATCCACTTGAAACTATGACAATGATTCAGAGGAACAAAACCATGGAATCACTTTTTTGTTAAATTTGAAAAAATGTTCAATAAATATACTTATCAAAAAAAAATAGAATATTTTTGACAGCAAATCAGAATCCATCGTGTTTTAGAGAACACGCGTATTTAAAGTGACAGACACAAAAGTGCAGTGTGCGCTTATAATAAAAAGCATTGGTATGAAAGATAGACTAGGCTATAGTTATCGTTCTTGTTGTGAACGGGACTTTACGCTGTTGTTTTTGTACTTCATAATGAGAAATGGGTCAAGCTCACAAAAAAAAGACAAAAAGCACAGCCAGTTTTTCTTTGAAAAATCCTCTTTCTAATGGCCCAGCAGACTTTAACGTCTAAAAGGAACCTAAAGCATAACACCCCACCCTCTGCAACAAAGCAATTTACTGTTTTTCATGACGCAATCATTTAATAATAGACCTTCACATGATGTCTGACCTGTCAGGCTTTACTGGCCATTTCCAGGTGCCCCGAGCGAGCAGCATTTCTTTATCAGCCCTCGATGGGCGCTGCGTGCACTGCATGATGGGCTTTTAGTGTCTTGTTTCCTCCTCCTAATGCGATCTCACACATCCAGGGCGACGCAGTGAGGATGGTGAAGAGTGTCCGGGCGTCGGGCCAAGCTCACATCCAACAGAGCATCTCCTGTAAGAAACCGCCGGTCACCAGCGCTTAAATAGACTCGCTGATAAACATTCATTTCACATGAGCAGCACCTTGGCAGAAGCGCTCTCGACCGCAACAGGGCCAGAGAAACACAAGGAGGTCAAGGGAAGGCGAATAAAACCCCAAACACCCTTGTTCTGATGCGACGAGGAGAATTTAACATGACAAAACACTTATACCTGAGGAGGAGGAGGAGGAGGGAAGACACCTTTACATGCACGGTGCTGCGGTTGATATCAGGTTGAGATGCTCTCTGGGGAACAAACTTCACATTTTCAGGGAAAGCTGCATCAACAATTTAGCATCAAAGTCTAATTACTCCCTTTCACATTCCCCCTCAGCGCTCAACTAATTAGACCGCAGTCTCTACATGCACTACCAAATAACATTTCAAGCGATCGTGTCTTCAGCAATTTGCTGGCAACTTGTTTTTGCTTTAAAGAAAACAATCCATCTAAAAATGCGGAGGGAAAAAAACCCTAAAACAATATATATAGGCCTATATACATGTGCATGCTTGGAAAAATATATGAAGAGTTCAGATGCAAAAGCCTCTAAATGCCATTTGAAATTTTCTTCTCAAAATGATCATTTTTATCAAGCTTGTATATTAAAGTTCAGTAATTTCACTTAAATGGCAATGAGAGATTACTATTAATTGCCATTTAGAGTGAAATTACTGAACTTAAATATACAAGTTTGATAAAAATGATCATTTTAGAAGAAAATTTCAAATGGCATTTAGAGGCTTTTGCATCTGAACTCTTCATATACTGAATATTAATCCATATGGGAAAGTTGTGCACTACAAAAAAATAAAAATACATTACAAATATATAAACATTCTTAAATCCTTTACTTTAGAAGCAAAATGGGATAAGATATTAAGCCTTGTTTTCTAGTGGGAAAAATCTAAATTAAGCGAGTTTATGCTTAAAACAAGAAACAAATGAGTTAGAAAAATAAAGTTCAAGGAGAAACAAGATTCGAATTTTTTTCGGACTCCACTTGCAAATGTTTTTGTTTTAAGCATAAACTCTTTCATTTAGACAATTCTTCAGAAAAAAAATTGAATATCTTAAGTGATTTTTCTAAATGCATCTTGACTGAAGAATGAACTGGAAAACAAGTCAAAATATACACTGTGAGAAATTACAGTAAAACTGGCAGCTGCTTACCAGTAACTTACTGTAGATTTAAATTGATGTTATTTACTGGCAACAGTTTTTGAATCTTCAAACATTAACAAGTCTTTATCTTTACAGAATAAAACTAAAATAACAGCATCATGCAAAGCATTCTAGGAACCAAAACCTGAAGGAAAAAAATGATTTCTGGTTCCCTGAATGCTTTTATTCTTTTATTCTGTAAAGACAAAGACTTGTTAAGGTTTAATGTTCATTTAACTTTGAACAAACTGTTGCCAGCAAATATACATTAATTTAAATCTACATAAGTTACTGGCAAACTGCTGCATAACTACAGCAATTTTTTTTACAGTGAGGAAATATTTTTTGCAGTGTTAAATTCAATATGTAATTAGATGCAGATTCCGATTCGTGCACTTTCTAATCAAGACCTAAAGTTTGTAGCATCAAAACCATGCAAATATTAATACGAGTGGGTGTGAGTGAAGTAATTGCCCAGGGAAGAAAACATTAGCTATTGTAGGAGGTTCAAGATGGTGGGCAGGACGTGCCAGGAAAGCAATTTCACCGTAAGAACAGCACAAGTGAAAGCACTCAGAAGAAAACCGCTTTTAAAGGAATGCAAATCCTGTCGACGACAGCTGGCACTTTCCACGCAAAACAGGGCTTGAAACTCTCAGAAAAGTCAGATTTCTTTTTCAGCAAATGGAAGATGCTGAACCATCAGAACATGTTGTTCGTTCACCTGAGGTCAAATTACACCCAAACGCCGAACCCGTTTCACCAAAGATATTTACTTGACGGATTCATATTGATAACACGTTCACATAGCTTAATGGTCATGTGACGTGCACATAAAAGAAATAAAATAATTTGACTTTTAGTAAGTGCTGATTTTTTTTTCTTTAATAATTTGTCATTTTCATGATTGCATGAAACTCTAAACCTGACAAATAAATACAGGGGTTTCTGCAGGTATCTTCAAATAACAATTTAATGCCTTTTTAATGCCGTTAATTCAATTTTAAAATGTTTTAATGCCATATATGACCCAACTGACTAACCACTGTATACATACAGATGCAATGATTAATTATCCATGGCCCGGATATAATTATAAATATGTATTTTAAAAGTGACCTGATAACATTGACTATGCAATACACTTTAATTTTGTTAGTGCTTATAAAATTAGGATTGAGTATAAAATATAAAATATTTGGAGAGAGATAGTTTATAGTGTAATAATTTATCTTACAATTATTAATCGTGAAGGCTGATATTCAAATACATTTATATAAAATTATCTTCAAACCGATAAAAAAAATAATGCCAGTAAGAATCAGATTTAATGATTTTTAATGCCTTTTAAGGCCTTAATTTTCACAAAATCCATTTAAGGACTTTTAATGCTTTCTAATGCCCCGCGGAAACCCTGTAAATAAAATGAGACATTTTAAAAATATCAAACAGCTGATGTTTTTTTTTTAAAGGTGGAGAGTGTAACGTATATTCTGTGTTCCCCCTTCATTATGTTTCATTGGTTTATTCCTGTGACCTAGTTTCCCTCAGTCTGTTTGATTAGTCATTTCATTCACCTGTTCCTTGTCTTTCACTCATCAGCTCGCTTTGTATGCCATCGCCTCAGTCTTGTCTGTTCTCGTTAGTGTTGTGTTTAAGTGTCTCCTCAGTTTTTAATGTTACACACTGTTATTCCTCTTCTCCGTCGTGCTTTACACTACACCACATATACTGTAACAGGAGTGTTTTATCTTTGGACATTATATCTATGCATTTGATTTTGCAGATGCTCAGATGAAAGTGATTATATGACTTACTCAGAAATGTTTAAATAATCTAATAGTGTGTGTCACTGTATCTTCATTTCTGAAGTTGTATGTGTGAACGCAAACCTCAATACTTGTAGACGATACACAATGACGGTAACATTTGATGGATAGTTTTTTAATGTGTCATTTTAGGGCCTGCAGTTGTTCAAAGGTAAGCTGATTGGATTTTGGTTATCGGATTGGATCAAATCTTGAAAATGGGTTTTTCAAAAGGGAAAGAAGGAATCTGAAATCAGATTAGATCAGGGAATCCAATCCTAGTTTTAATCTGGATCAAACCTTCAGTTTGTGTTGTTCAAAACTTGTCAGTGGGATTTGGATAACTTTGATCCAAAAAAACAGGATTATCCTGATCCCAACAGGGGGTAGGATTTCAAGGTGGATTTCAGGAAGAAAATGTAGTAAAATTGGTCAAATAATACATTTGTATCATTTAGTGTATACTTTTATTTATATTTTGCACTTGACTCGTGTAACCGATGTAACAGTGATAAAGTAGACATAGGCTAACAATTAAGCTATTCAGTATAGTAAAGTAAATATAAAATAAAAATTATCTTGTCCCAATTTGTGTTTTGTCTAAAAATAAGAAACACTTACAGTGACCCCATGTTGGCTCTTCTACCTGTTCTTTACACAGCTGGTAGCCCACATTGTGATATGTTGTCCCATTTACAGCACTGGTAATCCGGATTTGGTAATCTTGAAAACTGTGTATCTGGATCAGGGTGATCCAGTCCAATGTTGCTTGAAAAACCGGCATAAAAGTAAGACAGATTACCTGATCCTGGATAGGAAAAAATGGGATTTCCAAATCCGGATCATTTTGATCCAGATTAAATGTTTTGAACAACTGGCCCTTAAGTGTCACAAAATGTCAGGTTACTAATCCTAACAACAAAAGCAATGATAAAATAGTGTAAATACAGCTGGAAAACAGTGAAAAAATAACCTCATTAATTATTCATGGCCCAGTGCATGATGGGTACACTTGTATTGGAAAAGTTGTATAATGTTGATATTTACGCTTTTATTTCTACACGATTTAATTACTATTATAGAATTTACTTATTTTTTTAACTAACATTTTTCATGTAAATTACATTGTTTTTTTTATCTGTAGTATTTACTTCGCCACAAAATCATTTTTATCATTGTAATCTGAATTACGTAATCAGATTCCAAAAATGACGCAAGATTGTATTGCATTTTAAAATACTCATAATTATATAACAGACTACAGTTATATTGTAATTGATCACATGATACCTTATATCTTTTAAATTATCCTTTACTTATTGCTGCACTGTAAAAATGATTTTTTGGTGAAGTAAATACTGAAAAAAAAAACAGGTTAAAAGGTAAAAGGTTAGTTCAGGCAAGAATAAAAAAAGCTAAGTAAATTCAATTTCAGCACTTAATTCAAGCGAGTAGAAATGAAAGTGTAAATATCAACTCAATAAAATGAAGTAAAAATTACTCAACTTTATGGGGTTCCCATCATGCACTGGACCTTGAATAATTAATGAGGTTCATTTTTCACTAGTTTCCAGCTTTTACACTGTTTTATCATTGATTTTTGTTGTCAGTATTAGGAACTTGCCATTTTGTGACATTGAGTAAATTTTTTGCACATTCAAACACAAAAACAACCCATCAAATGTTACCGCCATTGTGTATTGTCTAGAGGTCTTTGCATTCACATGATGCTTAACATCTGACATGATGTAATATAAATTACTTAGATGATCTATAAAGCACACACTATAAATGACTAATAAAATTAAATATTATTGTATTATTGACATGTAATACAAAGGCAAAGGAAATTTCAACTAAATCGATATGCATCAACCTTTTACAAGCTGAGTTAAAACTTATTTTCTGTAAAGTTTACTTAATTCCATATTCCAAGTAAATTTAACTTAAAGATTTCTAACTAACGCTACTGATAATTATGTTTAGGTTTTTACTTGGTAAATTTACTAGCATTTTCATTAGAGTGAAAAAAGTTGCCGAGCTTTTTTTCCCCAAGTAAATCCTACTCCAATTTTTTTTTCAGTGTGTTATAGAAAGTTAAGCATATTTCGAAAGTCTTCCAATGTTCTGGAAGGCCACAAAGCCAAACTAATAAAATAATATTTTTTGCATGTTTTACTTAATTGTTTAAAAAAATGTACTTTTTATGGATTAATTAATTAGCTTTATCAACTTACAAACCTCCTGCGTTTCCTTCACAACCCCGTTTTAGAACCCCGATGTTTAATGCACTTCATTTCAAGATTTAGTTTTTTTTAGTCTCTGTGAATTGTTAAATCACTACAGTACAAGATAATCATATTCAAAC
This sequence comes from Hybognathus amarus, assembly GCA_030378365.1. Lineage (NCBI taxonomy): Eukaryota > Metazoa > Chordata > Actinopteri > Cypriniformes > Leuciscidae > Hybognathus > Hybognathus amarus. The sequence goes on from JAQIUQ010005490.1 coordinate 10,886, forward strand.
CTATGTGATAAACTAGTTGAGGCTAAAGTAGTCAGATAATGGCTTACAATGTAGAAGTAATCTATAGACACTGCTATGATGATGATAAATCTTTCGTCTTTGCACTGAGCATTATTTGTATGTCCTCTGAATAAAGATTTTTCCTCAGAGCACATTGTCTTCAGGCTTTCCTGCTTTTTTTTCACCATTTACTTTCCAGTTGAAACAATCATAGTCCAGCAATCTTCCCACATGGGCTCATGTAAACACTATAATCTACAAGCATGCGATGCTTTCTGGGAGGCGATGGCAGTGAATCCGATGTACATGTATCCAGAGATATGATCTAAAACAGTATTACTGCAATTTGCCAGTGATTTCCTGAAAAACGGATCTGTTTTCAGCCATGATTTCTTCAGAGGTAACAAGTATTTTCACAACTTGAACATGGTCCAAATGATGTTTCCTCTTTCATGTTCTTGGTTATAGGACATATTTCCCCCTCTCTAATTTTGCAGTAGCTCTACATGCAGTTTGTGACGTTCCCCCCGAGGTTAAGGCTGGTGAAATTCGGCACAGAAACACATCTGTTTTTTTCCCTCCATATTTTGTTGGGTCACTGAATTATTCGTCTCCTCCAGCTGTACTGTTGTCTATTATACATCAGGCCTGTTTCGGCTGGCAGCAGGTTGAGACGCTCCCCTTGATATCCAGCGGCGGGACGGACTGGGGCTTGTTCCAGTACTGTTATTTTCACCGTCAGCAGGGGTCTGTTTGTGTTAAACCACCAATTTGATCGAGGATTTCATTATGCGGAGGGAGGAGAAAGAAGCCGTGTGCATCTAATGTTGTGAAGTCTCATTTCTGGACTCCCTGATGTGAAAATGAAAAAATAAAAATCTCACATATTATCTGTGGACAATGTGTCCTGTGTTATGGCAGGCCGTCTTAACTTTTATTCATTTCCAGGATATGAATTCTTGATATCAACAATTAAATTGAGATCAACAATTGAATTCTTGATATTAAAAATTGAATTCTTGATAACAATTGTATTTAGTGAAATGACACCACCATTCAAAACCATTTGTTGATATCAAGAATTAATTTCTTACATATCAGAAATACAATTGAAGATTTCAGATGCAAAAGCCTCTAAATGCCTATTCTTCTAAAATGATCATTTTTATCAAGCTTATATATTTAAGTTCAGTAATTTCACTTAAATGACAATTAATAGGTAATCTTCATTGCCATTTAAGTGACATTACTGAACTTAAAAATACAAGCTTGATAAAAATGATCATTTTAAAAGAAAATTTCAAATGGCACTTAGAGGCTTTTGCATCTGAACTCTTCAATTATTACTAGTAAAAACCTTTATTTTTGATATCAAGAATTCAAACCGTTACTAGTTGAAATGTCTATTCTTGATATCCACAATTGAATTGCAACTAGTAACAATGATAATTTTTGATATTAATAATTAAATTTTTACAAGTAACAATTTTAATTTCTGATATCATGAATGTGATTGTTACTAGTAAGAAAGCCATTTTAGATATCTGAAATTATATATCAGAAATACATTTTCAGATTTCAGAAATGAAAATTTTTTACTAGTACCAATTGAATTGTTGATATCAAGACATTTCACCTTGTGACAATTTAATTATTGATATCAGGAATTTACATTTTTACTAGTAACAAATGTAATTATTTATATCAAAAATTATATTTCTACTAGAAAAAAATCTATTCTTGATATTAACAATTTATTTTGAATGCCAGCCTATGGAGAAATTTCACTAGAGAAAATACAATTACAGATATCGGCAATTAAATTGTTGATATTAAGAATAAATATCCTGGAAATGAATAAAAGCTAAAACGGCTTGCCATACTGTTTTGTTTATCATCAAGAGAAGTGACCTCGAGCAATTTTGACAGCGTGCGACATCTCGGCATCGTTGCGATTATTGGAAATGATGTTTTCACGTAAATGTGTCTCTATAATTCGCATTATATTGTTGTGCACTTTATATGCGAAAATGAGTTTTTACGTGCAATGATGTGCTGTTTTTTTGCATGCATTTCATACGCAGTTCATTTGCGTGTACACTCTAAAAACTGCTGGGTTGTTTTAACCCAACTTTGGGTCAAATGCTGTATGGACAATTGGGTTCATTTTTTAAATTAAATTTATAACCCAACATTTGTGTTTGTCCATATTTGACCCAAAGTTGGACTAAAACAACCCAGCATTTTTAGAGTGTAATACACACGCACCCCACACCACCAATTCTACCCAACGTCTAATACACACACACCCCACACCACTACTAAACCTACCCTAACCAACCCATGCGCATCATATGCACGTAAAAACTCACTTTAGCGTATAAATTGCACGATAAACACACTGAGTAATAGAGACGCGTTTAGTGAGATTGGGCACACAGTTCATCAGACGCTATGCATCATATCCATCATACTCCATTAGTCACACTATATCATTACCTTTAATTAAAGAGCAGGAGGTCTTTGCGTTAAGTGCAAGGCGAGATATAATATTGTCATCTAGGATGGGATTATTATGCAAGTCAGTGGTTCTCAACTGGTGGGTTCGTAATCCCAAAACTGACAACTAACTAATCATGCATGTTCTATAGCAAACTAAACAGGCTTATGGATGAATATAATGAGTCACTTTTCTTGGATTAAATGAGAAGCAAAACTATTTGCGACCCATGTAAGTGAGATTAGCATTGTGAGAATAAACCTGTTTCTAAAGTTGATTTATTAGCAGTTTGATGAGTTTTTGAACATTCGTCTTGTCTCTCTTTGAAACTAGAAGAAAATAAAAGATGAAAAATAAACACTTATGACAAAATGATCAATATTTAGTGAGGAGAAACCTTGTGGTGTTATGGTTAAAGAGCCAGAAATTTGTTCAACACATGGAGTTATTTTTAATAATCAAAAATGATCAACAGGATGGCTTTTATTACTTAAAATCTACAAAATTACTAATACTTTAAAATTAAAGTGAAAATATAACAAAAACACTACTTCAAAAATAACAATAAAGACTATAATAGTATCAGAACCCAGGTGAAAAAGACGTACAATTTAGTGCATTAAAAATGTACTTAAATATGTTTTTAGTGCAATACAAATGTAATGTATTTTTAATACACCTAATTGTATGTCTTTTTCACCTGGGAATGATAATAAAATAACCATTTCATTATAAAAGTAGTTTCACTGAAGTCAAGAAATGTGGATGTGTCTTTAAAACATCATATTTTGGGTTAAGTCACACAGGTTTGGACCGACATACGATGACATGTGGTTTAGGGATGAGTAATTGTGTCCTGTCTGTGTGTGTTCAGGCAAATCAAGTCCTCGCTGGTTTCTTGAGGATCATTACACACTAACCTGGAAATACTGGCAACCTGCGCTGCCTTCTAACGCCCCAGTGCATGCTGGGATTAAAGGAACAGAGGCAAAGGTTCAGTTAGATGCGCAGAACAGAGAACATGTTCAGTCTGACACCTGACAACACCGGCGTTGCTGTCAGACACAGATCTGCTTTCAGAAGAACAGCACAAAACACAAGCTTGATGTTCTAACAGGAGATGCCGTTATACTGAACAATTACTGCTAAACTCATCTTCAGCTCACACATTTCAAACTTGGTATTTTATATTTTATATATATAAACTAGAAAAATGAGAATATTGTGCAAAAGTTCATTTATTTTAGTACTTCAATTTAAAAGTTGAAACTAATATATTATATAGACTCATTACATGCAAAGTGAGATATTTCAAGCCTTTACTTGTTATAATTGTGATGATTATGGCCTACAGCTTATAAATCATAATTTGGGTTTTTTTATAAGCTGTAAGCCACAATCATCAAACTTATAACAAATAAAGGCTTGAAATATCTCACTTCGCATGTAATGAGTCTATAATATATTAGTGTCACCTTTTAACCCTTGTGCATCCTTATGGACATTTTTGTCCTTTTCAGATTATTTTTTCTGTGTTAATGCTAACTGCATAAAATTTGGCACAGGTGTGTATTTTTATTGGAATTTTACTATTTCACCACCAATTTCTTAAAAAACAACAACTTTTTTGCACTAGCTACACAAAATACTCCCTCTCAGCGCCTTTTGGGCAAAAATGGCCCCATTGAAACCCATTAAAACCCCAATTTTTAATCCCAGAGCCATTTAACCAGCGCAGTCTCATCCCAGAGACGTCATAAAACTGAAAATTTTAAATAAATAAAAAAAAAAAAAAAAAAAAAATTACCAGATGGTGCCATTTTTCCAGGTTTGGCCTATAAAACAAATATCGCTTTATTCCTGTTTTCTGCTTCGGGATATTATAGAGCCAACTGGATAAATTGTGCAATGTGAGTGTGTTGGTGTGGATGTCAGAGGTTTCTATGTGTGTGTTTGAAATATTGAAAGAGAAAAACTCAACTGCAAATAACAAATTCAATCCCTGTGTTCACCAATGGAGTTTTGCTGCCACCCAATGGAGAAAATCTGTTACTGCGGCCAAACAAACTCTTATCGAAAGCTCATTTTATGAGATATTAACTTCAAATTTGGAACACAAGCTATTTCGATTAATGGCTTTGATTTTCTTGCTGTTTTAGAGCTCAACCTGCTTTATAAAATATATATTTTATACAAAAGAAATTCATAAACTTATACCTATACAATTATTTGGATATAGGCCTACCTATTATTATTTTACTCAGCAATAATCTGCCAAAGGGTCTTCTTTAAAATGATCCCAAAATTAAGTCTGTGCTCCCAAGCTTCACATTTTTATGACAGTTTTTTGACACAGACATTTTTGTCCTCTATGTACCTACATGTCACTTTTTTAAATTTGATGCACAAGGGTTAAGTTAAAGTACTGATATATATATATATATACATATATATATATATATATATATACACACACACACACACACACACACATATACACACACATACATACATAGTGACATTATATATAGTAAAATTAAAATCTGTTTTGATAGCTGTTAATTGTTAAATAAACATAATTAGTCAAAACAAACGATGTAATTATGTTATTTTATTGTTTCGCTGATTTTGTCATTCAAACGTCCTGTGAGAGTACACTGTTAGAAAAAAGGGTTCTATATATGTAGCATAGGGTTCGTTACTCAACTGCAAAAGACCTTTTATGCAAAAAAAATGATGATAATGACAAGAAAGAACCCTTTTGGCACAAAGGCTCTTTATAGGCTATTATTCATTCATATATTACATTATTCTGCAACATTTTGCAGTTGTAATCTAAATTATGGTTTATTAAACTGTTGTAGTAACTTAATATCACATTTTAATCATGCTGATTTTTGAAGGATAAAAACTGAAAATAAATGGCACTCTTCGTGTGACATCTGATTAATTACATTTTTTATCCCCCATATCTTGAATTTTGTGATCATTCATGCATTGCATTTTAGGGGTTTCAAATACTGTAGCGCTTTAGAACCTTTTAAGGTTCTATATAGAACCTTTTCTTCTAAGAGTGTAATTCAATATTCTCTCAAACTGAAAGAGTTTGAGTTTGCTCACATCCGCTTTAATTTGCCGATCTGCAATATATGTTTGATTTAGGTAAACAGAGCATTCATGTCATTGCACAGAACTTATGTGGACTGTGTGTTTCCTAAAGGTCTCCGTTTAAGAAATGGGCAGTTCATCACAGATAAATGCATCTGATGGCCGAGAGGCGAAACACAGGCAATCTCACGGAAACCAAAGAATTTCATTTTCCCCACGAGGTCGATTTATAATCGTAGTAAACTCTTTTGCAAGTCAAACAATATGGAAAAACATCTGTGTACATTCAGTACAGAAAAAAGATTTTTTTTCCAGTGATGGGTTGTTTTAACCCAAATTTGGGTCAAATATGGACAAACCCAAATGATGGGTTAAAAATGTAATTTCAAATTAAACTGTAAACTTTTTTATTACATTTTCAACCCAACATTTGGGTTTGTCCATATTTGACCCAAATTTGGATTGAAACAACCCAGCATTTTTTTAACGTGTCAGTGTGTTTAGAAAATTGCCAATGAAAATTCTGCACTTTAATCCGTACACACTTCTCAAAACATGCACCATGACAATGAAATTTGTCCTGCAGTTTAGCAGACGCTGGTCTTATCTTCCGTGCCACAGCATCACACATCTCGGTTCAGTCTACTCATTGTGCTTACGTGAATCTTTATTTTATATCCTCCCCGCTAAATCGACTCACACACTTGCGCTGCCAGTGTTATGAAGCGGAGGTTTCTAACTAGATGTCTTTAATGTGTGACTGCTTTGAAGAAGACATTGTTTCCTTCCTTCAGGAGTGCTCGGGGTAAACACACTGCTGATGTGTTATGCTAATTCATTCGAGTGTAGTGTGTGAAAGTGCCTGTCGCTTCATTTGCTGTGGTTAACTACAGGACAGACACCTTGTTAACAATTCACATAAACTGGAATTAGGAGACACAGTGTACATTTTCAGACCTCAAAAATGGGTTCAACTTTGTGTAGCATCTGCACTTTTTCGACATCAATGGATAGAGGAAAAAGGTTCTTTAAGTTTTAAAACTGTAAAAAATAAACCGTAAATTGTACGGTAAAAAAACAGCAGCTGTGGTTGCCAGAATTTTACCGTTAAAAATACGGTAGACATGTGAATGGTTTTACAGACTTAACTTAAAATTTACAGTAATAAACTGTATTTCTGTTTACCAATTAACAGTTTTGCACAGTAGCATTTTTGCAGTATTTTACCGTTAAAATCACAGATTTGTTTTGCAGTGTATGTTTTTAAGTGTTCTTCAAAAGGTTATTTGGGTAACCAAAACTGATTATTCAATGGCATTACAGTGAAAACCCACTTTTGGGAACTTTATTTTCAAGGGAGTGTGTGACACGGTCACACACTAAATCACTTAGATTAGTTAAATCACTGCAAAGGTATACTTCTAAGCAAAGCATGAAAAAGATCTTCCCTGTGAGTTTATTGGGGCTTTGAATCACGTTCAGTCTTATACGTTACGTGAGCACGAGTAATAAGTGCAGCTGCAGTTCACTGAACGGCCACGGTGGCGCTAATAACAAGGGTTTCTGAATTATACATATAGACCATTTAACAGAGAAAATAATTTGATCAGTCATTTTGCTACATGTTGAAAGTCTCATTATATTTAGGCTATTTCACATCTTAACAACCTGGATCAAACGCACATCCGACTGACCCCAGTGTGAACCATCACATTTACATTCACGCATTTCTCCAACATCACATTTCATGTTAAAAATAGTAGTTTTTCTAACCCATACATGCTTAAACAATCACCTGACGGGCTGAGCCCTTCTCTGATCACTGCGATTTCCTCTATAATCCTGTACAGTAAAATAAAGAAGAGGGATTCGGGACGGATTTGAGACTGGGCGTGAACGCCATGCGCGTTTAAAAAAAATCCAACACAGTCTCATGAAAATGCGTATCTATACCACGAATGTCATTTCTCATGGCATTTATACGCCAAAAATGTTTTGTCAATAGCCTATGCTACACACTAAAAAACCCTGGGGTAGGTTTAGGGGGAGGGGGTGGGGAGTTTGTGCGTATTACATGCCAAAAAGTGCGTATCATATGCACGCAAAAAACGCGTACCATATACATGCAAAAACTGTTAATAATTCAGGTTTATCAGTACCATAGCAACGCTCAACTTCCGCTGGAATTTTCGGATAGGAACCGTCCGTAGCTTTTCGCAAGAGTTCAAATTTTTGAACGCATCCGAATGACCAACAGACAAGATTTCTCTCGCACCGCACTCGATCGGAACCCGTTTCGGACCGATTCGCATGCGAGTCTACGAATCTCCATAGGAAATGAATGACTTCCAGTCGTTTCGTAGCCGGCATCGGAGCTGATTTCAACTGCCAGTGTGAAGGCGGCGTTAAAGGAGGAGTCCAAAATTCGCATCCGAAATTTTTGCATGTTTAAAAACAAGTTCGACCTCACATTATGTCAATCACGCTTGCACACCGCCTCAAAAAAAAAAAAGTTTTATGCCGAACGAAAGTTTCGGAGGCGGTGCATCTGAAACTTTCGTTCGTCATAAAAAAATCCATTTTCTGCGTTTTCGCATCCGTAGCAAGCAGTTTGAATGGTGTTTTGACAAGTCAGAGCCACCGAATCACAAATACGATAAAACGTATATGAAAAGTTTGGACTCAGTGTGCAATGGCTCACAGCCGGAGCATCAACACTGGGAAAGAGTCCAAGAAAACAGATGAAAGCAGCAGCAAAGGACGTCACCTGAGACTCAAGCAAAACTCCAGGGAACCGTTTTAGCAAATTAGTCTGCGGTAGGCCTATATCTAAACTTCTCTTGCAGAAACACAGAGTTTTGCAAGATGAGCAGCTCATTTCAGGACGGGTGGGATCGTGATGATCTAAAAGAAAAAGATCTAAGGAGCATTAGGCCTGTAATGTGAAGACAGAGATCAGACACACTGCGTCTGACTGGACCTCCTGCTTATGTTCACACACACACATATTCTTATTATAGTTTTTACTACATTGACCAAACTTGCAACACACCAGACGGAATATATCTGTCTGATGATCACAAACACCGTTAATCATCCTCATGTCATTTCAAAGCTTTTGATATTAATGCAAAATGAACATTTTTGAACATTAATCATTTTGCGCATGCCAATATAAAAACGATATTTTTAATGTTTTGCAGTTGTTCTTTAGGCCTTACTTTTTTTCTGGTTGAAATGCCGTATCTACTGGGGAATATTCTGACATTTCCATGAGTTTTGGATCATTGGATTTAAGTGGGGTTTATGATTTAGATTTTTCTCCTCAGGCTACGCAGATATGATGTGAAACAACTTCATAAAAGTATTCTGCACTGAACGACGGCCTCATCACATTTTCATTTCTTTTTATGGTTTTGCAATATTTTAGGTCTCAAATTATTTTTTTTATTTTTTTTTTTTTTCAGGGTTTGTGAGAAGACATTAAGTTTTGGACATTAAGCCGCATCTAATGTCTGAATGTCACTGCATGAGATGATAAAAATGATACTTCGCTTTGATATCTAAAGCAATGACATTCAGACATGTTTAGGCAAAGTGAACATGATATGAAAATCCCCATTTACTTTAATATCAATGCACATTATTTTAAAGTAAAAAAAATCGTTTTCTTTATAATATCAATACAGGCACTTTATTACATGGTAAATGAATGTTAAACATGTTCAATTAAAATAAGATGCAATTATATTTGTTATTTTGCCCCATTTAAGTTGGTATTAACTATGCTACATCTTTGTTAATTTCATAATTCTATTGTCTTTGAAATATGGTTCAAGTTCACTGCTGAATATACTGACAAACATTTATGGTAATCTAGTAATGACATATGAAGTTTAAAACATGTAAGCTGTAAATGTAATACTGAATAAAAACACTATAAAATGATCATCAGGTAGGCTACATTACATGTGCTCTAGTACATTAGTCAGCATATTAAAATAAATATACTTTAAAGCATGACTAGATTATTAAAACATGATTTAAAATGTACTTTAATTTGACAGCATTACAAAATAAGTGAACTTAACCTCTTAAGCGTCACCGGCTGGCCAAAATCCCTTACATTTTTAAAACAGTAATATCCTATACTAAAGAGAGCATCCCTTCAATTATTTTTGAAAAAGGTCTGAATTTTTTTTTAAATATAAAGAAAAAAAAAGATAGATTTACCATTTGTGATGTGGCAAGAAGCTATAACGCTTAGAGGTTCAATTCATATCAAAATCTGCCGAACTTCCCCTACTATTTCTGAATAGTGCTACTTCATAAATTGTCAGACAATTGTGGAAATAATGGTTCATATCACTCAAAACACATGGAAATGGAGGCGCCCTTATATGGGCAGTAATGGAGTCTGGTTGTGACCTAGTGGAAGCGTGCGGTACTGCGCCCAAACAAAATCTCACAGAAAGCGAATTTGAGAATTTAACTTGTACTGATTTTTGGCTTTGATTTTATTTTTGCAGTTTTAGAGTCGCCCAGGTTTTGAAAAAATATATTTTATGAATATATACATTTTTTACATGGTACATTTTCATACACTCAAACTTTGATAACTTTTCTTCTGTTTCACTTTTTTAATTTATTTCACTTAAACAAAAATCTCCCAAATGTCTTCTTTAAAACAAGACCAAACTTTCATATACACTATTCGGTCAAAAGTTTAAGATCGGTAAGATTTTTTATGTTTTTAAAAGAAGTCTCTTCTGCTTACCAAGGCTGCAATTTTTTGATAAAAATACACAAAAAACACAGTAATATTGTGCAATATTATGACAATTTAAGTTAATATATATTAAAATGTAATTTATTCCTCTGAAAAAAAGCTGAATTTTCAGCATCATTACTCCAGTCTTCAGTGTCACATGATCCTTCACAAATCACTCTAATATGATGATTTTATGCTCCAAAAACATGTATGATTATTATCCATGTTGAAAACAGTTTTTTACATTTTTATTTCAGGATTCTTTGATGAATAGAAAGTTTAAAAGAACAGCTTTTATCTGAAATGGAAAGCTTTTGTTACATTAAACACTACCCTTTAAAAAGTTTGGGGTCAGTAAGAATTTGTATTTTATTTTTGGGGGAAATAAATAAGAAATCAATACTTCTATTCATTAAGGATGAGTTACATTGATCAAAAGTTACAGTAAAGACATTTATAATGTTAGAAAAGATTCTAATTAAATAAAAGCTGTTCTTTTGAACTTTCTATTCATCAAAGAATCCTGAAATAAAAATGTAAAAAACTGTTTTCAACATGGATAATAATCATACATGTTTTTGGAGCATAAAATCATCATATTAGAGTGATTTGTGAAGGATCATGTGACACTGAAGACTGGAGTAATAATGCTGAAAATTCAGCTTTTTTTCAGAGGAATAAATTACATTTTAATCTATATTAACATAAAAAGTAATTTTAAATTTTCATAATATTTCACAATATTACTGTGTCTTTTGTGTCTTTTTTATAAAAAAAATGCAACAAAAAATATGTTTTTTAAAAAACATAAAAAATCTTACCGATCTAAACTTTTAACCGGTAGTGTATATATTCCAAAGCATTCTTGAATTACAACCATTTAAGTTCGAAATGTGCATTTTCATGTCTGTTCAAAAGGGGTGACACTTAAAGGGCTTAGAAACTTTCATGAAAGAGGACTATCTTTAAGTACACTTATCTGTGTAGTTATGAATGTGCTTCATTTTAGAGTCCATTGAAGACTGAAAGCACAGCTAACGTATATTTATACAGGCAGTAAATCTGACTCTCGTCAAATTTGAAGTTTCTAATAATTCAATAAGACTGCATTACACGTCGCATGTGTGAGTGGATGTTCTGCTCACCACAGATCTCTTCTAAAGCGTTAGCTTTGGTTACCCGAGGATCTCCGTCATTAGCAGACGATGACAAACATGAGCGTCGTCACGGCCCGTCCGCTCACGTCGTCCCGGAACAATTGGACTCATTTGACACTTTCCAGTCTTAGATCTCCAGCCACAGTAACACATCAAAGTCTGCTTTCTCTTTGATATAAAATGTTCAGTCAAAGAGCGAGGGATGAATTTCAATTTCCAGTGTAGTTGGCATTGTGTTGACTGTGGTGGCGAAAACCAAGAGTGTTACCCGCGTAAGCCAGCAGACATTCAATGCACAAAAAAGCTTTCTCGGTGTGAAATTAAACCACTAATATGTTCATTATAGTAACTATTTTAAATCACAAAAGTTGAAAATTGTGTCAGCATTTCTTGTTTACTAGTATAGCTGACACAATTTTCAACTTTTGTGATTTAAAATAGTTACTATAATGAACATATTAGTGGTTTAATTTCACACTCGAGAAAGCTTTTTTGTGCATTGAATGTCTGCTGGCTTACGCGGGTAACACTCTTGGTTTTCGCCACCACAGTCAACACAATGCCAACTACACTGGAAATTGAAATTCATCCCTCGCTCTTTGACTGAACATTTTATATCAAAGAGAAAGCAGACTTTGATGTGTTACTGTGGCTGGAGATCTAAGACTGGAAAGTGTCAAATGAGTCCAATTGTTCCGGGACGACGTGAGCGGACGGGCCGTGACGACGCTCATGTTTGTCATCGTCTGCTAATGACGGAGATCCTCGGGTAACCAAAGCTAACGCTTTAGAAGAGATCTGTGGTGAGCAGAACATCCACTCACACATGCGACGTGTAATGCAGTCTTATTGAATTATTAGAAACTTCAAATTTGACGAGAGTCAGATTTACTGCCTGTATAAATATACGTTAGCTGTGCTTTCAGTCTTCAATGGACTCTAAAATGAAGCACATTCATAACTACACAGATAAGTGTACTTAAAGATAGTCCTCTTTCATGAAAGTTTCTAAGCCCTTTAAGTGTCACCCCTTTTGAACAGACATGAAAATGCACATTTCGAACTTAAATGGTTGTAATTCAAGAATGCTTTGGAATATATACACTACCGGTTAAAAGTTTCAGATCGGTAAGATTTTTTATGTTTTTTAAAAAACATATTTTTTGTTGCATTTTTTTTATAAAAAAGACACAAAAGACACAGTAATATTGTGAAATATTATGAAAATTTAAAATTACTTTTTATGTTAATATAGATTAAAATGTAATTTATTCCTCTGAAAAAAAGCTGAATTTTCAGCATTATTACTCCAGTCTTCAGTGTCACATGATCCTTCACAAATCACTCTAATATGATGATTTTATGCTCCAAAAACATGTATGATTATTATCCATGTTGAAAACAGTTTTTTACATTTTTATTTCAGGATTCTTTGATGAATAGAAAGTTCAAAAGAACAGCTTTTATTTAATTAGAATCTTTTCTAACATTATAAATGTCTTTACTGTAACTTTTGATCAATGTAACTCATCCTTAATGAATAGAAGTATTGATTTCTTATTTATTTCCCCCAAAAATAAAATACAAATTCTTACTGACCCCAAACTTTTTAAAGGGTAGTGTTTAATGTAACAAAAGCTTTCCATTTCAGATAAAAGCTGTTCTTTTAAACTTTCTATTCATCAAAGAATCCTGAAATAAAAATGTAAAAAACTGTTTTCAACATGGATAATAATCATACATGTTTTTGGAGCATAAAATCATCATATTAGAGTGATTTGTGAAGGATCATGTGACACTGAAGACTGGAGTAATGATGCTGAAAATTCAGCTTTTTTTCAGAGGAATAAATTACATTTTAATATATATTAACTTAAATTGTCATAATATTTCACAATATTACTGTGTTTTTTGTGTATTTTTATCAAAAAATTGCAGCCTTGGTAAGCAGAAGAGACTTCTTTTAAAAACATAAAAAATCTTACCGATCTTAAACTTTTGACCAATAGTGTATATGAAAGTTTGGTCTTGTTTTAAAGAAGACATTTGGGAGATTTTTGTTTAAGTGAAATAAATTAAAAAAGTGAAACAGAAGAAAAGTTATCAAAGTTTGAGTGTATGAAAATGTACCATGTAAAAAATGTATATATTCATAAAATATATTTTTTCAAAACCTGGGCGACTCTAAAACTGCAAAAATAAAATCAAAGCCAAAAATCAGTACAAGTTAAATTCTCAAATTCGCTTTCTGTGAGATTTTGTTTGGGCGCAGTACCGCACGCTTCCACTAGGTCACAACCAGACTCCATTACTGCCCATATAAGGGCGCCTCCATTTCCATGTGTTTTGAGTGATATGAACCATTATTTCCACAATTGTCTGACAATTTATGTCCTATTCAGAAATAGTAGGGGAAGTTCGGCAGATTTTGATATGAATTGAACCTCTAAGCGTTATAGCTTCTTGCCACATCACAAATGGTAAATCTATCATTTTTTTTTCTTTATATTTAAAAAAAAATTCAGACCTTTTTCAAAAATAATTGAAGGGATGCTCTCTTTAGTATAGGATATTACTGTTTTAAAAATGTAAGGGATTTTGGCCAGCCGGTGACGCTTAAGAGGTTAAGTTCACTTATTTTGTAATGCTGTCAAATTAAAGTACATTTTAAATCATGTTTTAATAATCTAGTCATGCTTTAAAGTATATTTATTTTAATATGCTGACTAATGTACTAGAGCACATGTAATGTAGCCTACCTGATGATCATTTTATAGTGTTTTTATTCAGTATTACATTTACAGCTTACATGTTTTAAACTTCATATGTCATTACTAAATTACCATAAATGTTTGTCAGTATATTCAGCAGTGAACTTGAACCATATTTCAAAGACAATAGAATTATGAAATTAACAAAGATGTAGCATAGTTAATACCAACTTAAATGGGGCAAAATAACAAATATAATTGCATCTTATTTTAATTGAACATGTTTAACATTCATTTACCATGTAATAAAGTGCCTGTATTGATATTATAAAGAAAACGATTTTTTTTACTTTAAAATAATGTGCATTGATATTAAAGTAAATGGGGATTTTCATATCATGTTCACTTTGCCTAAACATGTCTGAATGTCATTGCTTTAGATATCAAAGCGAAGTATCATTTTTATCATCTCATGCAGTGACATTCAGACATTAGATGCGGCTTAATGTCCAAAACTTAATGTCTTCTCACAAACCCTGAAAAAAAAAAAAAATAAAAAAAATAATTTGAGACCTAAAATATTGCAAAACCATAAAAAGAAATGAAAATGTGATGAGGCCGTCGTTAGTGCAGAATACTTTTATGAAGTTGTTTCACATCATATCTGCGTAGCCTGAGGAGAAAAATCTAAATCATAAACCCCACTTAAATCCAATGATCCAAAACTCATGGAAATGTCAGAATATTCCCCCGTAGATACGGCATTTCAACCAGAAAAAAAGTAAGGCCTAAAGAACAACTGCAAAACATTAAAAATATCGTTTTTATATTGGCATGCGCAAAATGATTAATGTTCAAAAATGTTCATTTTGCATTAATATCAAAAGCTTTGAAATGACATGAGGATGATTAACGGTGTTTGTGATCATCAGACAGATATATTCCGTCTGGTGTGTTGCAAGTTTGGTCAATGTAGTAAAAACTATAATAAGAATATGTGTGTGTGTGAACATAAGCAGGAGGTCCAGTCAGACGCAGTGTGTCTGATCTCTGTCTTCACATTACAGGCCTAATGCTCCTTAGATCTTTTTCTTTTAGATCATCACGATCCCACCCGTCCTGAAATGAGCTGCTCATCTTGCAAAACTCTGTGTTTCTGCAAGAGAAGTTTAGATATAGGCCTACCGCAGACTAATTTGCTAAAACGGTTCCCTGGAGTTTTGCTTGAGTCTCAGGTGACGTCCTTTGCTGCTGCTTTCATCTGTTTTCTTGGACTCTTTCCCAGTGTTGATGCTCCGGCTGTGAGCCATTGCACACTGAGTCCAAACTTTTCATATACGTTTTATCGTATTTGTGATTCGGTGGCTCTGACTTGTCAAAACACCATTCAAACTGCTTGCTACGGATGCGAAAACGCAGAAAATGGATTTTTTTATGACGAACGAAAGTTTCAGATGCACCGCCTCCGAAACTTTCGTTCGGCATAAAACTTTTTTTTTTTTGAGGCGGTGTGCAAGCGTGATTGACATAATGTGAGGTCGAACTTGTTTTTAAACATGCAAAAATTTCGGATGCGAATTTTGGACTCCTCCTTTAACGCCGCCTTCACACTGGCAGTTGAAATCAGCTCCGATGCCGGCTACGAAACGACTGGAAGTCATTCATTTCCTATGGAGATTCGTAGACCGCATGCGAATCGGTCCGAAACGGGTCCGATCGAGTGCGGTGCGAAAGAAAATCTTGTCTGTTGGTCATTCGGATGCGTTCAAAAATTTGAACTCTTGCGAAAAGCTACGGACGGTTCCTATCCGAAAATTCCAGCGGAAGTTGAGCGTTGCTATGGTACTGATAAACCTGAATTATTAACAGTTTTTGCATGTATATGGTACGCGTTTTTTGCGTGCATATGATACGCACTTTTTGGCATGTAATAAGCACAAACTCCCCACCCCCTCCCCCTAAACCTACCCCAGGGTTTTTTAGTGTGTAGCATAGGCTATTGACAAAACATTTTTGGCGTATAAATGCCATGAGAAATGACATTCGTGGTATAGATACGCATTTTCATGAGACTGTGTTGGATTTTTTTTAAACGCGCATGGCGTTCACGCCCAGTCTCAAATCCGTCCCGAATCCCTCTTCTTTATTTTACTGTACAGGATTATAGAGGAAATCGCAGTGATCAGAGAAGGGCTCAGCCCGTCAGGTGATTGTTTAAGCATGTATGGGTTAGAAAAACTACTATTTTTAACATGAAATGTGATGTTGGAGAAATGCGTGAATGTAAATGTGATGGTTCACACTGGGGTCAGTCGGATGTGCGTTTGATCCAGGTTGTTAAGATGTGAAATAGCCTAAATATAATGAGACTTTCAACATGTAGCAAAATGACTGATCAAATTATTTTCTCTGTTAAATGGTCTATATGTATAATTCAGAAACCCTTGTTATTAGCGCCACCGTGGCCGTTCAGTGAACTGCAGCTGCACTTATTACTCGTGCTCACGTAACGTATAAGACTGAACGTGATTCAAAGCCCCAATAAACTCACAGGGAAGATCTTTTTCATGCTTTGCTTAGAAGTATACCTTTGCAGTGATTTAACTAATCTAAGTGATTTAGTGTGTGACCGTGTCACACACTCCCTTGAAAATAAAGTTCCCAAAAGTGGGTTTTCACTGTAATGCCATTGAATAATCAGTTTTGGTTACCCAAATAACCTTTTGAAGAACACTTAAAAACATACACTGCAAAAAAAATCTGTGATTTTAACGGTAAAATACTGCAAAAATGCTACTGTGCAAAACTGTTAATTGGTAAACAGAAATACGGTTTATTACTGTAAATTTTAAGTTAAGTCTGTAAAACCATTCACATGTCTACCGTATTTTTAACGGTAAAATTCTGGCAACCACAGCTGCTGTTTTTTTACCGTACAATTTACGGTTTATTTTTTACAGTTTTAAAACTTAAAGAACCTTTTTCCTCTATCCATTGATGTCGAAAAGTGCAGATGCTACACAAAGTTGAACCCATTTTTGAGGTCTGAAAATGTACACTGTGTCTCCTAATTCCAGTTTATGTGAATTGTTAACAAGGTGTCTGTCCTGTAGTTAACCACAGCAAATGAAGCGACAGGCACTTTCACACACTACACTCGAATGAATTAGCATAACACATCAGCAGTGTGTTTACCCCGAGCACTCCTGAAGGAAGGAAACAATGTCTTCTTCAAAGCAGTCACACATTAAAGACATCTAGTTAGAAACCTCCGCTTCATAACACTGGCAGCGCGAGTGTGTGAGTCGATTTAGCGGGGAGGATATAAAGTAAAGATTCACGTAAGCACAATGAGTAGACTGAACCGAGATGTGTGATGCTGTGGCACGGAAGATAAGACCAGCGTCTGCTAAACTGCAGGACAAATTGCATTGTCATGTGCATGTTTTGAGAAGTGTGTACGGATTAAAGTGCAGAATTTTCATTGGCAATTTTCTAAACACACTGACACGTTAAAAAAATGCTGGGTTGTTTCAATCCAAATTTGGGTCAAATATGGACAAACCCAAATGTTGGGTTGAAAATGTAATAAAAAAGTTTACAGTTTAATTTGAAATTACATTTTTAACCCAACATTTGGGTTTGTCCATATTGACCAATTTGGGTTAAAACAACCCATCACTGGAAAAAAAATCTTTTTTCTGTACTGAATGTACACAGATGTTTTTCCATATTGTTTGACTTGCAAAAGAGTTTACTACGATTATAAATCGACCTCGTGGGGAAAATGAAATTCTTTGGTTTCCGTGAGATTGCCTGTGTTTCGCTCTCGGCCATCAGATGCATTTATCTGTGATGAACTGCCCATTTCTTAAACGGAGACCTTTAGGAAACACACAGTCCACATAAGTTCTGTGCAATGACATGAATGCTCTGTTTACCTAAATCAAACATATATTGCAGATCGGCAAATTAAAGCGGATGTGAGCAAACTCAAACTCTTTCAGTTTGAGAGAATATTGAATTACACTCTTAGAAGAAAAGGTTCTATATAGAACCTTAAAAGGTTCTAAAGCGCTACAGTATTTGGAACCCCTAAAATGCAATGCATGAATGATCACAAAATTCAAGATATGGGGATAAAAAATGTAATTAGTCAATGTCACACGAAGAGTGCCATTTATTTTCAGTTTTTATCCTTCAAAAATCAGCATGATTAAAATGTGATATTAAGTTACTACAACAGTTTAATAAACCATAATTTAATTACAACTGCAAAATGTTGCAGAATAATGTAATATATGAATGAATAATAGCCTATAAAGAGCCTTTGTGCCAAAAGGGTTCTTTCTTGTCATTATCATCATTTTTTTTGCATAAAAGGTCTTTTGCAGTTGAGTAACGAACCCTATGCTACATATATAGAACCCTTTTTTCTAACAGTGTACTCTCACAGGACGTTTGAATGACAAAATCAGCGAAACAATAAAATAACATAATTACATCGTTTGTTTTGACTAATTATGTTTATTTAACAATTAACAGCTATCAAAACAGATTTTAATTTTACTATATATAATGTCACTATGTATGTATGTGTGTGTGTATATGTGTGTGTGTGTGTGTGTGTGTATATATATATATATATATATATATGTATATATATATATATCAGTACTTTAACTTAACCCTTGTGCATCAATTTAAAAAAGTGACATGTAGGTACATAGAGGACAAAAATGTCTGTGTCAAAAAACTGTCATAAAAATGTGAAGCTTGGGAGCACAGACTTAATTTTGGGATCATTTTAAAGAAGACCCTTTGGCAGATTATTGCTGAGTAAAATAATAATAGGTAGGCCTATATCCAAATAATTGTATAGGTATAAGTTTATGAATTTCTTTTGTATAAAATATATATTTTATAAAGCAGGTTGAGCTCTAAAACAGCAAGAAAATCAAAGCCATTAATCGAAATAGCTTGTGTTCCAAATTTGAAGTTAATATCTCATAAAATGAGCTTTCGAGTAAGAGTTTGTTTGGCCGCAGTAACAGATTTTCTCCATTGGGTGGCAGCAAAACTCCATTGGTGAACACAGGGATTGAATTTGTTATTTGCAGTTGAGTTTTTCTCTTTCAATATTTCAAACACACACATAGAAACCTCTGACATCCACACCAACACACTCACATTGCACAATTTATCCAGTTGGCTCTATAATATCCCGAAGCAGAAAACAGGAATAAAGCGATATTTGTTTTATAGGCCAAACCTGGAAAAATGGCACCATCTGGTAATTTTTTTTTTTTTTTTTTTTTTATTTATTTAAAATTTTCAGTTTTATGACGTCTCTGGGATGAGACTGCGCTGGTTAAATGGCTCTGGGATTAAAAATTGGGGTTTTAATGGGTTTCAATGGGGCCATTTTTGCCCAAAAGGCGCTGAGAGGGAGTATTTTGTGTAGCTAGTGCAAAAAAAGTTGTTGTTTTTTAAGAAATGGTGGTGAAATAGTAAAATTCCAATAAAAATACACACCTGTGCCAAATTTTATGCAGTTAGCATTAACACAGAAAAAATAATCTGAAAAGGACAAAAATGTCCATAAGGATGCACAAGGGTTAAAAGGTGACACTAATATATTATAGACTCATTACATGCGAAGTGAGATATTTCAAGCCTTTATTTGTTATAAGTTTGATGATTGTGGCTTACAGCTTAATAAAAAAACCCAAATTATGATTTATAAGCTGTAGGCCATAATCATCACAATTATAACAAGTAAAGGCTTGAAATATCTCACTTTGCATGTAATGAGTCTATATAATATATTAGTTTCAACTTTTAAATTGAAGTACTAAAATAAATGAACTTTTGCACAATATTCTCATTTTTCTAGTTTATATATATAAAATATAAAATACCAAGTTTGAAATGTGTGAGCTGAAGATGAGTTTAGCAGTAATTGTTCAGTATAACGGCATCTCCTGTTAGAACATCAAGCTTGTGTTTTGTGCTGTTCTTCTGAAAGCAGATCTGTGTCTGACAGCAACGCCGGTGTTGTCAGGTGTCAGACTGAACATGTTCTCTGTTCTGCGCATCTAACTGAACCTTTGCCTCTGTTCCTTTAATCCCAGCATGCACTGGGGCGTTAGAAGGCAGCGCAGGTTGCCAGTATTTCCAGGTTAGTGTGTAATGATCCTCAAGAAACCAGCAAGGACTTGATTTGCCTGAACACACACAGACAGGACACAATTACTCATCCCTAAACCACATGTCATCGTATGTCGGTCCAAACCTGTGTGACTTAACCCAAAATATGATGTTTTAAAGACACATCCACATTTCTTGACTTCAGTGAAACTACTTTTATAATGAAATGGTTATTTTATTATCATTCCCGGTGAAAAAGACATACAATTAGGTGTATTAAAAATACATTACATTTGTATTGCACTAAAAACATATTTAAGTACATTTTTAATGCACTAAATTGTACGTCTTTTTCACCTGGGTTCTGATACTATTATAGTCTTTATTGTTATTTTTGAAGTAGTGTTTTTGTTATATTTTCACTTTAATTTTAAAGTATTAGTAATTTTGTAGATTTTAAGTAATAAAAGCCATCCTGTTGATCATTTTTGATTATTAAAAATAACTCCATGTGTTGAACAAATTTCTGGCTCTTTAACCATAACACCACAAGGTTTCTCCTCACTAAATATTGATCATTTTGTCATAAGTGTTTATTTTTCATCTTTTATTTTCTTCTAGTTTCAAAGAAGAGCAAGACGAATGTTCAAAAACTCATCAAACTGCTAATAAATCAACTTTAGAAACAGGTTTATTCTCACAATGCTAATCTCACTTACATGGGTCGCAAATAGTTTTGCTTCTCATTTAATCCAAGAAAAGTGACTCATTATATTCATCCATAAGCCTGTTTAGTTTGCTATAGAACATGCATGATTAGTTAGTTGTCAGTTTTGGGATTACGAACCCACCAGTTGAGAACCACTGACTTGCATAATAATCCCATCCTAGATGACAATATTATATCTCGCCTTGCACTTAACGCAAAGACCTCCTGCTCTTTAATTAAAGGTAATGATATAGTGTGACTAATGGAGTATGATGGATATGATGCATCAGCGTCTGATGAACTGTGTGCCCAATCTCACTAAACGCGTCTCTATTACTCAGTGTGTTTATCGTGCAATTTATACGCTAAAGTGAGTTTTTACGTGCATATGATGCGCATGGGTTGGTTAGGGTAGGTTTAGTAGTGGTGTGGGGTGTGTGTGTATTAGACGTTGGGTAGAATTGGTGGTGTGGGGTGCGTGTGTATTACACTCTAAAAATGCTGGGTTGTTTTAGTCCAACTTTGGGTCAAATATGGACAAACACAAATGTTGGGTTATAAATTTAATTTAAAAAATGAACCCAATTGTCCATACAGCATTTGACCCAAAGTTGGGTTAAAACAACCCAGCAGTTTTTAGAGTGTACACGCAAATGAACTGCGTATGAAATGCATGCAAAAAAACAGCACATCATTGCACGTAAAAACTCATTTTCGCATATAAAGTGCACAACAATATAATGCGAATTATAGAGACACATTTACGTGAAAACATCATTTCCAATAATCGCAACATGATGCCGAGATGTCGCACGCTGTCAAAATTGCTCGAGGTCACTTCTCTTGATGATAAACAAAACAGTATGGCAAGCCGTTTTAGCTTTTATTCATTTCCAGGATATTTATTCTTAATATCAACAATTTAATTGCCGATATCTGTAATTGTATTTTCTCTAGTGAAATTTCTCCATAGGCTGGCATTCAAAATAAATTGTTAATATCAAGAATAGATTTTTTTCTAGTAGAAATATAATTTTTGATATAAATAATTACATTTGTTACTAGTAAAAATGTAAATTCCTGATATCAATAATTAAATTGTCACAAGGTGAAATGTCTTGATATCAACAATTCAATTGGTACTAGTAAAAAATTTTCATTTCTGAAATCTGAAAATGTATTTCTGATATATAATTTCAGATATCTAAAATGGCTTTCTTACTAGTAACAATCACATTCATGATATCAGAAATTAAAATTGTTACTTGTAAAAATTTAATTATTAATATCAAAAATTATCATTGTTACTAGTTGCAATTCAATTGTGGATATCAAGAATAGACATTTCAACTAGTAACGGTTGAATTCTTGATATCAAAAATAAAGGTTTTTACTAGTAATAATTGAAGAGTTCAGATGCAAAAGCCTCTAAGTGCCATTTGAAATTTTCTTTTAAAATGATCATTTTTATCAAGCTTGTATTTTTAAGTTCAGTAATGTCACTTAAATGGCAATGAAGATTACCTATTAATTGTCATTTAAGTGAAATTACTGAACTTAAATATATAAGCTTGATAAAAATGATCATTTTAGAAGAATAGGCATTTAGAGGCTTTTGCATCTGAAATCTTCAATTGTATTTCTGATATGTAAGAAATTAATTCTTGATATCAACAAATGGTTTTGAATGGTGGTGTCATTTCACTAAATACAATTGTTATCAAGAATTCAATTTTTAATATCAAGAATTCAATTGTTGATCTCAATTTAATTGTTGATATCAAGAATTCATATCCTGGAAATGAATAAAAGTTAAGACGGCCTGCCATAACACAGGACACATTGTCCACAGATAATATGTGAGATTTTTATTTTTTCATTTTCACATCAGGGAGTCCAGAAATGAGACTTCACAACATTAGATGCACACGGCTTCTTTCTCCTCCCTCCGCATAATGAAATCCTCGATCAAATTGGTGGTTTAACACAAACAGACCCCTGCTGACGGTGAAAATAACAGTACTGGAACAAGCCCCAGTCCGTCCCGCCGCTGGATATCAAGGGGAGCGTCTCAACCTGCTGCCAGCCGAAACAGGCCTGATGTATAATAGACAACAGTACAGCTGGAGGAGACGAATAATTCAGTGACCCAACAAAATATGGAGGGGAAAAACAGTATGTGTTTCTGTGCCGAATTTCACCAGCCTTAACCTCGGGGGGAACGTCACAAACTGCATGTAGAGCTACTGCAAAATTAGAGAGGGGGAAATATGTCCTATAACCAAGAACATGAAAGAGGAAACATCATTTGGACCATGTTCAAGTTGTGAAAATACTTGTCTGAAATCATGGCTGAAAACAGATCCGTTTTTCAGGAAATCACTGGCAAATTGCAGTAATACTGTTTTAGATCATATCTCTGGATACATGTACCTCGGATTCACTGCCATCGCCTCCCAGAAAGCATCGCATGCTTGTAGATTATAGTGTTTACATGAGCCCATGTGGGAAGATTGCTGGACTATGATTGTTTCAACTGGAAAGTAAATGGTGAAAAAAAAGCAGGAAAGCCTGAAGACAATGTGCTCTGAGGAAAAATCTTTATTCAGAGGACATACAAATAATGCTCAGTGCAAAGACGAAAGATTTATCATCATATCAGCAGTGTCTATAGATTACTTCTACATTGTAAGCCATTATCTGACTACTTTAGCCTCAACTAGTTTATCACATAGGTTTGAATATGATTATCTTGTACTGTAGTGATTTAACAATTCACAGAGCAAAAAAAACTAAATCTTGAAATGAAGTGCATTAAACATCGGGGTTCTAAAACGGGGTTGTGAAGGAAACGCAGGAGGTTTGTAAGTTGATAAAGCTAATTAATTAATCCATAAAAAGTACATTTTTTTAAACAATTAAGTAAAACATGCAAAAAATATTATTTTATTAGTTTGGCTTTGTGGCCTTCCAGAACATTGGAAGACTTTCGAAATATGCTTAACTTTCTATAACACACTGAAAAAAAAATTGGAGTAGGATTTACTTGGGGAAAAAAAGCTCGGCAACTTTTTTCACTCTAATGAAAATGCTAGTAAATTTACCAAGTAAAAACCTAAACATAATTATCAGTAGCGTTAGTTAGAAATCTTTAAGTTAAATTTACTTGGAATATGGAATTAAGTAAACTTTACAGAAAATAAGTAATTTTAACTCAGCTTGTAAAAGGTTGATGCATATCGATTTAGTTGAAATTTCCTTTGCCTTTGTATTACATGTCAATAATACAATAATATTTAATTTTATTAGTCATTTATAGTGTGTGCTTTATAGATCATCTAAGTAATTTATATTACATCATGTCAGATGTTAAGCATCATGTGAATGCAAAGACCTCTAGACAATACACAATGGCGGTAACATTTGATGGGTCGTTTTTGTGTTTGAATGTGCAAAAAATTTACTCAATGTCACAAAATGGCAAGTTCCTAATACTGACAACAAAAATCAATGATAAAACAGTGTAAAAGCTGGAAACTAGTGAAAAATGAACCTCATTAATTATTCAAGGTCCAGTGCATGATGGGAACCCCATAAAGTTGAGTAATTTTTACTTCATTTTATTGAGTTGATATTTACACTTTCATTTCTACTCGCTTGAATTAAGTGCTGAAATTGAATTTACTTAGCTTTTTTTATTCTTGCCTGAACTAACCTTTTACCTTTTAACCTGTTTTTTTTTCAGTATTTACTTCACCAAAAAATCATTTTTACAGTGCAGCAATAAGTAAAGGATAATTTAAAAGATATAAGGTATCATGTGATCAATTACAATATAACTGTAGTCTGTTATATAATTATGAGTATTTTAAAATGCAATACAATCTTGCGTCATTTTTGGAATCTGATTACGTAATCCAGATTACAATGATAAAAATGATTTTGTGGCGAAGTAAATACTACAGATAAAAAAAACAATGTCATTTACATGAAAAATGTTAGTTAAAAAAATAAGTAAATTCTATAATAGTAATTAAATCGTGTAGAAATGAAAGCGTAAATACCAACATTATACAACTTTTCCAATACAAGTGTACCCATCATGCACTGGGCCATGAATAATTAATGAGTTTATTTTTTCACTGTTTTCCAGCTGTATTTACACTATTTTATCATTGCTTTTGTTGTTAGGATTAGTAACCTGACATTTTGTGACACTTAAGGGCCAGTTGTTCAAAACATTTAATCTGGATCAAAATGATCCGGATTTGGAAATCCCATTTTTTCCTATCCAGGATCAGGTAATCTGTCTTACTTTTATGCCGGTTTTTCAGCAACATTGGACTGGATCACCCTGATCCAGATACACAGTTTTCAAGATTACCAAATCCGGATTACCAGTGCTGTAAATGGGACAACATATCACAATGTGGGCTACCAGCTGTGTAAAGAACAGGTAGAAGAGCCAACATGGGGTCACTGTAAGTGTTTCTTATTTTTAGACAAAACACAAATTGGGGACAAGATAATTTTTATTTTATATTTACTTTACTATACTGAATAGCTTAATTGTTAGCCTATGTCTACTTTATCACTGTTACATCGGTTACACGAGTCAAGTGCAAAATATAAATAAAAGTATACACTAAATGATACAAATGTATTATTTGACCAATTTTAAGTTTTACTATTTTCTTCCTGAAATCCACCTTGAAATCCTACCCCCTGTTGGGATCAGGATAATCCTGTTTTTTTGGATCAAAGTTATCCAAATCCCACTGACAAGTTTTGAACAACACAAACTGAAGGTTTGATCCAGATTAAAACTAGGATTGGATTCCCTGATCTAATCTGATTTCAGATTCCTTCTTTCCCTTTTGAAAAACCCATTTTCAAGATTTGATCGAATCCGATAACCAAAATCCAATCAGCTTACCTTTGAACAACTGCAGGCCCTAAAATGACACATTAAAAAACTATCCATCAAATGTTACCGTCATTGTGTATCGTCTACAAGTATTGAGGTTTGCGTTCACACATACAACTTCAGAAATGAAGATACAGTGACACACACTATTAGATTATTTAAACATTTCTGAGTAAGTCATATAATCACTTTCATCTGAGCATCTGCAAAATCAGATGCATAGATATAATGTCCAAAGATAAAACACTCCTGTTACGGTATACGTGGTGTAGTGTAAAGCACGACGGAGAAGAGGAATAACAGTGTGTAACATTAAAAACTGAGGAGACACTTAAACACAACACTAACGAGAACAGACAAGACTGAGGCTTACGATGGCATACAAAGCGAGCTGATGAGTGAAAGACAAGGAACAGGTGAATGAAATGACTAATCAAACAGACTGAGGGAAACTAGGTCACAGGAATAAACCAATGAAACATAATGAAGGGGGAACACAGAATATACGTTACATCTCCACCTTTAAAAAAAAAACCATCAGCTGTTTGATATTTTTAAAATGTCTCATTTTATTTCAGGGTTTCCGCGGGGCATTAAAAAGCATTAAAAGTCCTTAAATGGATTTTGTGAAAATTAAGGCCTTAAAAGGCATTAAAAATCATTAAATCTGATTCTTACTGGCATTATTTTTTTATCGGTTTGAAGATAATTTTATATAAATGTATTTGAATATAGCCTTCACGATTAATAATTGTAAATAAATATTACACATAAACTCTCTCTCTCCAAATATTTTATATTTTATACTCAATCCTAATTTTATAAGCACTAACAAAATTAAAGTGTATTGCATAGTCAATGTTATAGGTCACTTTTAAAATACATATTTATAATTATATCCGGGCCATGGATCAATTAATCATTGCATCTGTATGTATACAATGGTTAGTAGTGGGTCATATATGGCATTAAAACATTTTAAAATTGAATTAACGGCATTAAAAAGGCATTAAACTGTTGTTTGAAGATACCTGCAGAAACCCCTGTATTTATTTGTCAGGTTTAGAGTTTCATGCAATCATGAAAATGACAAATTATTAAAGAAAAAAAAATCAGCACTTACTAAAAGTCAAATTATTTTATTTCTTTTATGTGCACGTCACATGACCATTAAGCTATGTGAACGTGTTATCAATATGAATCCGTCAAGTAAATATCTTTGGTGAAACGGGTTCGGCGTTTGGGTGTAATTTGACCTCAGGTGAACGAACAACATGTTCTGATGGTTCAGCATCTTCCATTTGCTGAAAAAGAAATCTGACTTTTCTGAGAGTTTCAAGCCCTGTTTTGCGTGGAAAGTGCCAGCTGTCGTCGACAGGATTTGCATTCCTTTAAAAGCGGTTTTCTTCTGAGTGCTTTCACTTGTGCTGTTCTTACGGTGAAATTGCTTTCCTGGCACGTCCTGCCCACCATCTTGAACCTCCTACAATAGCTAATGTTTTCTTCCCTGGGCAATTACTTCACTCACACCCACTCGTATTAATATTTGCATGGTTTTGATGCTACAAACTTTAGGTCTTGATTAGAAAGTGCACGAATCGGAATCTGCATCTAATTACATATTGAATTTAACACTGCAAAAAATATTTCCTCACTGTAAAAAAAATTGCTGTAGTTATGCAGCAGTTTGCCAGTAACTTATGTAGATTTAAATTAATGTATATTTGCTGGCAACAGTTTGTTCAAAGTTAAATGAACATTAAACCTTAACAAGTCTTTGTCTTTACAGAATAAAAGAATAAAAGCAAGCATTCAGGGAACCAGAAATCATTTTTTCCTTCAGGTTTTGGTTCCTAGAATGCTTTGCATGATGCTGTTATTTTAGTTTTATTCTGTAAAGATAAAGACTTGTTAATGTTTGAAGATTCAAAAACTGTTGCCAGTAAATAACATCAATTTAAATCTACAGTAAGTTACTGGTAAGCAGCTGCCAGTTTTACTGTAATTTCTCACAGTGTATATTTTGACTTGTTTTCCAGTTCATTCTTCAGTCAAGATGCATTTAGAAAAATCACTTAAGATATTCAATTTTTTTTCTGAAGAATTGTCTAAATGAAAGAGTTTATGCTTAAAACAAAAACATTTGCAAGTGGAGTCCGAAAAAAATTCGAATCTTGTTTCTCCTTGAACTTTATTTTTCTAACTCATTTGTTTCTTGTTTTAAGCATAAACTCGCTTAATTTAGATTTTTCCCACTAGAAAACAAGGCTTAATATCTTATCCCATTTTGCTTCTAAAGTAAAGGATTTAAGAATGTTTATATATTTGTAATGTATTTTTATTTTTTTGTAGTGCACAACTTTCCCATATGGATTAATATTCAGTATATGAAGAGTTCAGATGCAAAAGCCTCTAAAATGCCATTTGAAATTTTCTTCTAAAATGATCATTTTTATCAAACTTGTATATTTAAGTTCAGTAATTTCACTCTAAATGGCAATTAATAGTAATCTCTCATTGCCATTTAAGTGAAATTACTGAACTTTAATATACAAGCTTGATAAAAATGATCATTTTGAGAAGAAAATTTCAAATGGCATTTAGAGGCTTTTGCATCTGAACTCTTCATATATTTTTCCAAGCATGCACATGTATATAGGCCTATATATATTGTTTTAGGGTTTTTTTCCCTCCGCATTTTTAGATGGATTGTTTTCTTTAAAGCAAAAACAAGTTGCCAGCAAATTGCTGAAGACACGATCGCTTGAAATGTTATTTGGTAGTGCATGTAGAGACTGCGGTCTAATTAGTTGAGCGCTGAGGGGGAATGTGAAAGGGAGTAATTAGACTTTGATGCTAAATTGTTGATGCAGCTTTCCCTGAAAATGTGAAGTTTGTTCCCCAGAGAGCATCTCAACCTGATATCAACCGCAGCACCGTGCATGTAAAGGTGTCTTCCCTCCTCCTCCTCCTCCTCAGGTATAAGTGTTTTGTCATGTTAAATTCTCCTCGTCGCATCAGAACAAGGGTGTTTGGGGTTTTATTCGCCTTCCCTTGACCTCCTTGTGTTTCTCTGGCCCTGTTGCGGTCGAGAGCGCTTCTGCCAAGGTGCTGCTCATGTGAAATGAATGTTTATCAGCGAGTCTATTTAAGCGCTGGTGACCGGCGGTTTCTTACAGGAGATGCTCTGTTGGATGTGAGCTTGGCCCGACGCCCGGACACTCTTCACCATCCTCACTGCGTCGCCCTGGATGTGTGAGATCGCATTAGGAGGAGGAAACAAGACACTAAAAGCCCATCATGCAGTGCACGCAGCGCCCATCGAGGGCTGATAAAGAAATGCTGCTCGCTCGGGGCACCTGGAAATGGCCAGTAAAGCCTGACAGGTCAGACATCATGTGAAGGTCTATTATTAAATGATTGCGTCATGAAAAACAGTAAATTGCTTTGTTGCAGAGGGTGGGGTGTTATGCTTT
The DNA here is from genome assembly GCA_030378365.1 of Hybognathus amarus. Classification (NCBI taxonomy): domain Eukaryota; kingdom Metazoa; phylum Chordata; class Actinopteri; order Cypriniformes; family Leuciscidae; genus Hybognathus; species Hybognathus amarus. The sequence continues at coordinate 40,395 of JAQIUQ010005490.1, forward strand.
AGGTTCCTTTTAGCCGTTAAAGTCTGCTGGGCCATTAGAAAGAGGATTTTTCAAAGAAAAACTGGCTGTGCTTTTTGTCTTTTTTTCTTGGAGCTTGACCCATTTCTCATTATGAAGTACAAAAACAACAGCGTAAAGTCCCGTTCACAACAAGAACGATAACTATAGCCTAGTCTATCTTTCATACCAATGCTTTTTATTATAAGCGCACACTGCACTTTTGTGTCTGTCACTTTAAATACGCGTGTTCTCTAAAACACGATGGATTCTGATTTGCTGTCAAAAATATTCTATTTTTTTTTGATAAGTATATTTATTGAACATTTTTTCAAATTTAACAAAAAAGTGATTCCATGGTTTTGTTCCTCTGAATCATTGTCATAGTTTCAAGTGGATTGTGATTTATTTTTTTTATTTGTTTACATTTTGAGTGATTTTTCTAACTAAATCGTCATCCTTGGTGTGAACTGGCCTTAAAAATAGTATCCTTAAAAAATATTTTTTAATGAAGGACAATAATGATAAAGATATAGTAATAAAAAAATTCTAAATGTCAGAATAGCAGCGTCCACACCACAACTAACAACATAAGGAAAAACACACAATCATAACGTTTAATTTTTTTTTTCAGCTGGTGAATGATAAAAACATAGACAGCCAATCAGAATCCATCTTGATTTAAAGAGCACGTGCATTTAAAGCGACAGACAACAAAAGTGTGCTTATAATAAAGTAAATAAAGTGTTAGCTCATGAAATTGACATATTAGTACCTAAAATGTACATATTAGGACCTAAAATGTACATATTAGCTCCTGAAATGGACATAATAGCACCTAAAATGTACATATTAACACCTAAAATGTACATATTACCACTTAAAATGGACATATTAGTTCATGAAATGGACATATTACCACCTAAAATGTACATATTGTCTCCTGAAATGGACATATTAGCACCTAAAATGTACATATTAACACCTAAAATGTACATATTAGCTCATGAAATTGACATATTAGCACCTAAAATGTACATATTAGGCTACCTGAAATGGACATATTAGCACCTAAAATGTACATATTACCACTTAAAATGGACATATTAGTTCATGAAATGGACATATTAGCACCTAAAATGTACATATTAACACCTAAAATGTACATATTAGCTCATGAAATGGACATATTAGCACCTAAAATGTACATATTACCACTTAAAATGGACATATTAGCTCATGAAATTGACATATTAGCACCTAAAATGTACATATTGGCTCCTGAAATGGACATATTAGCACCTAAAATGTACATATTACACACCTGAAAATGTACATATTAGCTCATGAAATTGACATATTAGCACCTAAAATGTACATATTGGCTCCTGAAATGGACATATTAGCACCTAAACTGTACATATTAACACCTAAAATGTACATATTACCACTTAAAGTGTACATATTAGCTCATGAAATGTACATATTAGCACCTAAAATGTACATATTACCACTTAAAATGGACATATTAGTTCATGAAATGGACATATTACCACCTAAAATGTACATATTGTCTCCTGAAATGGACATATTAGCACCTAAAATGTACATATTAACACCTAAAATGTACATATTAGCTCATGAAATGGACATATTAGCACCTAAACTGTACATATTAACACCTAAAATGTACATATTACCACTTAAAATGGACATATTAGCTCATGAAATTGACATATTAGCGCCTAAAATGTACATATTGGCACCTGAAATTGACATATTAGCCCATAAAATGTACGTATTAACACCTAAAATGTACTTATTAGCTCATGAAATGGACAAAAGTTTACGTTTTTGAAAAGGTACAGCCCCAGTGACAGCTTTTGTACCTATTTTCTGAGAGTGTAGAGATCAGGGTGTGTTTCCCAAAAGCATTGCATAGCCAGTGGTTACAAGTTCCTCTAAATTGTGTTGGTAAAGACTAAACTTGTGACTATTGTTTGCTTTGAGGAAACTCACCCCAGGCCAATAAGAAGAGCAAAGCATTTTGTCCATGAGAGTTATTAACAAGGAGTCACAAATGAATGCTGCTCAAATTAATCTCACAGTTAGAAGAGCTTAAAGATGCTTTAATAATGTGAGCACTAAAGACTGTGCTGCTGATTGTCTTTTGATTAGAACGGCAGTGTTTAATTACTCATTTCTAGTCTAGCGGGCTGACTTTAACAGGACAGTGCAAACAATAATTAGGTCAATGGCACATTATTTTGGCCATGAACACCGGAATTGAAAGGGAAGTCTCTTGAAACATGTCCTCTGGCAGTGTGTCTATTGTTCTCCTTGAATTTCACAGATGCAAGAAATCAATAGGAGCCTATTATGAAGAGGAATAAGAGGAACGCTGTTGGAGAGTAAATAGTAAAGAGAGTAAATGTTAACAATAAGAAGAATGCGTATGCATGTTACATGACTACAGTTTTGCATTTTTCATCATACGTTCACTAATTTCTTTAGCATTTGTTGTTTTTTAAATACAAATCATATAAAATATTAAAAATGCTATTCAACTGTTATTAAATTCATGGAAGCCCAGTTTGTATTTACAAAGTATTACAATAATGGTTTACATGTTTATTATAAATAGATGTGAAAGTGAAAAGACTGCTCTGTAAGTAGCCTAGCCTAAATGCATTCATGATATTAAATGAATAAATAGTTTTCAATCTTTTGGTTATATTAAATTAGGGCTGTCAAACGATTAATCTCGATTAATCGCATCCAAAATAAAAGTTTGTGTTTACATAAGATATGTGAGTGCACTGTGTATAATTATATTTATATATATATATATATATATATATATATATATATATATATATATATATATATATATATACATATATATACATGCTTATATATTTAAGAAATATTTTCATATAATTTAAATTATATATAAATATAAAAAATTTTATATGTAAAGAATATTTTATTCTTAAATATACATGCATGTGAGTGTATTTGTATATTTAAAATAATTACACACAGTGCACCCACATATCATGTAAACACAAACTTTTATTTTGGAAGCAAAACCAAAAAACCAAAGCAAAAATCTAGTTTTCCAAAACTGTCACTAAATCAACACTGGCTAGTCATAAACAGCATTAATATCATTTGACATGAACTACGATCTCAGTTATGACGCAAACGTTAATTGTCATATTTCGAATTGATTCATCGAGATATGCGGAAATTAATCAAAAAGTCAAACGCCATTTTGCTACTGAAGTTTGAAACAAAGATGCAGTTGAATCATCATGACAGGGAAGGATTGCATGGAAGAAACCCGTCCAGTCACGTGCTGTTTGGTAATGTTGCTTTATGCATCGCATACATAGCCTATTCCGTGAGTACATCTCCCAGTCCTAGTTGAGTGTTTCGAGTCCAGTCACGGATGGGTTAAACGAGCTCGCGCTGAAGGCGCATCATATCTGAGACGGCAGGAGCAAACGCGCGCGCTCCACACTCGCGCTCCGATCCTCCAGCGTTACGCGTCTCTTTCCAACTCACAGGAATAACTCACAGCACTTCAGCTCTGCGTGGATGCCTCTTTTAAACCCCGAGCGTCCACCACACACACACACTGATTAAGATCTGCACAGAGCTGCTGATCTCCGGCAGGTCCAGTTGGATGCTGGACCCCGGAGCCGCGTCCGCGCGATGCCCGGCCATCACTGGATATAAATGACAGATCCAAGTGTGTGTGACTTCAGTGCGCCGAACCAGAGGCTGCATGGGAGATGAACGCAGCCGCCAAACACCAGCCTGATCTGCTCGAGAGACCCGCCAGCCTCCTGGTACCAACATGGGTAAGAAACCCAGATCTAAAACAACTAATGTGCATGAGCCAATACACCGATCGCGTAGTTTTGGGCTAGTACGCATCGCGTGCACGGGGAAATGTAGGAGTATAAACGCTGCGTTTAGAGAGTAACTTGCTTAACTAACTTTGGCTTACACTTTATTTGGTCAGACGTTATTTTACATGTAGTTGGTAATTGTGCAGTAACTACATGGAACTAACCCTAATCCTAAATTTAGTGTTATTGAGCACTTAAATGTAAACTGTAACAAGGACACCTTAACATGAATTGTAACCCAATTTTGTTCTTTTTACAGTGTAATTATACATTTAAGTACTGATTAATTAACTACATATACTATAGAGCTGGGTTAGAGGGTTTGTTTTAGGGTTAGTTGCATGCAATACTGCATAATTTACTGTACATGTAACATATGCAACAAGGACACTGTAAAATAAAGTGTTACCTAACTTTTTTTATGATTGAGATGTGCTGTGAAATCCAACACAATCTCATGGTATAGGCTTTTTGTTGTGACGAATGCATTACATGGCAGAGAGATTACACACGATATTGTATTAGTAAAACAGATAAACTATTATTGGATTTGAGTCAGATTTTGAGTGGCACTTTTTGTCATATTTAAAATAAATGGTTGAGTGACATTTCAGGTTCTTATATGTGGTGAAATCTTATTGTACGCAGTTTCATTACACATAATATGTGACTAATTACAACTGACAGGTGTGAGATGTGCAGCTGTTTTATGTTAGATATATTTTTCTGCCATATCTCTTGTGCATTTTAAAATGGTGCTTTGCAGATCTGAACACAGCCAATCATGTGCATGTGGACGACAACCCTAGCCTAGCTCTCGATTTACAGTGTGACTTTTAGACGTATTGACTTTGTTGTTGTTTTTGGAATATATTGGCATTGTTGCACTAAAACAAATAGGATGCAAACAAAGTGAGCTCATAGCAGGGTATAATAATTAGGTTTTGAATGTAAATGAGGTGTGGGAGAAAAAGGGGCCAGATAATGAGCTATTAAAATATAATTTAAAATATCTCAGCATTGGTGATTAAAAAAATAACACTAAAAGCGTGCAGGAAATGTTGCATAATTGATAGAAGAATTCAAAGCAGATTTGAGGTGACAGTGTAATCTCAAGGCAGAATGAGTTTTTGTGCTATTGTTCGCATTTGCTGTATTCCTCTTTGTGGAGATAATGATGTGTGACAGTGTGGAGTTGCTTCATTCGCACGGTTCCTGATGTGTTCGGAGATGCCCTCTCCCAGGATTTGTCTCAGCCGAAGCTGATTGCTGCTTTATTTGTTTTAACACGTTCTGTCTTGTGCTGTC
>JAQIUQ010005491.1:0-20212 GCA_030378365.1 Hybognathus amarus
GAGTTACGTATTGCTAGAGAATCCAAGGGAATTATCATAGCATCATGTGTGTGTGTGTGTGTGTGTGTGTGTAGGGGGAGGGGGCTTAATCATTTCACTGTGTGTCTGGCCTGCTAAAGTAAATACATTTCTTAAGCCTGGTATTTTTTAAATAAGTTTTTATTTTTATTTTTTTATAAGTAAAGGCATATAACCTGTTTAATTGTAGTGCATTGACAATAGTTTTATATAATTAGTGTATTAATTAAATTAACTTGGTCCATAAATCAAAAAGTAAGTAAATAAATCAAAAAGGAAGTGTGTTAAAACTTCTGCATACATTAACTGATCTTGATGAAACTTCAGCAGTGTGTTCGTTGTAAGAGGCCGATCACATGGATGTGACTATTGTGAGTCAAAGGCTGCGTTTACACTTGGCATTAACATGCGATCACCGTGATCTGATCAAGCAGATCGGATCATTAGCCAATCAGGACATGGTGAGTTTACATTTGGTCACATTAAGTAGCCTCTGTATCTGGATAGAAGAGCGGATTTCTGTTTCCTGCATAATATTTAAATTAGATATGTTGCACTAACACCAGATTAAGAGTAAAAATGATGCAAATAAAACAATGTCCCAGTTGCTTTCACTCATTCGCTTTGCAATCTCCAGTAATTAGATAAAAAAAAATGTTAACGAAGTTATACTTCCAGAGTTGATCATACAAAAATAACTGGGTTGATCATAAAACAAGTCATATCATCGATCATCTGGTTTTAAGGTTATAGCGTGCAATGACTATATTGACAGAAATGGGAGATTGGTTAACATGCAAAGACATTCAATAAAAACATTCAACATTTAAAAAATCAGATTGCGATTATTCCTCTGGCAAAGCAGCATGCAGCTCTTATTTAAGATCTCATGACTGACTGTGAATGTACAGGCGATCGCCTCGTCAGATAATGTTGCACAATTAAAATGAAAAATGACACACATAGTATCATGTAAGCCTAAATTAACTGTTTTAAAGATAAACGTTTATTGTAAGATTCAAATAAGTTTTTATTTCTTGTCTAAACTGCGTCTGGCCATTATTTTTCTCACAGCCACGCGGGGAGACTGGGTGGGATTTAAATTACGTCCACCTGTGAATGCAGACACGATGGCTGGATTGCGTTTACATTACACTGAGATCCGATCACAAAGCGTCTCTCGACTACCTCCGAACCTGGCACACGCCGAATCGGATAACATTCCGATCAGAAGCGCGTTTACACTTGTCTTTTCAATGTGTATGTGGACAACATCCGGATACAGGTCGCATATTAATGCCAAGTGTAAACGCAGCCAAATATATAGCGCCACCAACTGGCAGCAGAAAGTGTTTCACTTTCAAAATGCTTTGAAATCACACTCTTACTTTTACCCGATTTGCTTCAAACTTCATCTGTATAATGTAAACACACGCCAGATGAAGAGCTGTGAAAGCATTATTCAATATCTAAGATAATGTTGCCATAGCAACGCATCAAACTTTAACATTCCTTTTTTTGATGATTTTGAGTCTCTTAGCGGCTTTTGGGGCCCTTAATGGGTTTGAAAACTCTTGAAACTTTGCACACAGGTCAGATCCCACAGCCATCAGAGCCGGGCTGAAGATGGTACCCGGGTGTGGCAAGGGGGCTAGACAGCGCCCCCTGGAACGGGGTCCAAAAACTTGGTCCATAAATCAAACACGCTTGCATGTAATAATATGAAACTCAGTACACATGTTGATCTCATCGTTTCATATATTCATATATTCTCCTCAAGCCGGACAACTTTCTAATTTACACTCATGAGCTAGGACCCACAGAAAGTCAGATATTTTGGTTTGAAAATGTTGAGTGTCTCTCTGAGCCTACACTTCTGTATGGCAAGCCCTTTTAACATTTAAAAGCTAAGTTTGACTATTCGTAATTAACATTGTAGATATCAACAACGTCTTTCTAGTCGTAATTACATTTTGGATAGTTTGTATTATCATTTAAGATATCTGTAACGTAATTGTGACTAGTCCAAAACGACAGATAGAGTATGGCAAGCCGTTTTAACATTTAATCATTTTAACCTACTAGTCTCTATTTTCATGCTACTAGTACTTATTTTTTAGATACTAGTATCTATTCCATTAAGTACTAGTACTTACTAGTACTTATTCATTAGATACTAGTACCTATTAAATAGATACTAGTACTTATTCATTAGACACTAGTACTTATTTCAATGGTGACTAGTAACTATTCTTTTGTTACTAGTCACATTTTTTCCATTGACTTCTATGGTGATCTGTCATTCAGATATCAACTATTCAGTTCTGACTAGTATGTTAGTATGTATTCCAATTGTGGAATACATACTAGTATGTATTCCAAAGCAGGGGTTACGTTTCTGCACGTCGTGCAGAATAACCCTAAAGGCACCAAGGTGGCGGTGCCACCGGCTTCATACACATATATATATACATATATATATATATATATATATATATATATATATATAAAATATATATATATAAATATAGCTGCCAGACTGATGAGGGCCAAAGCCGGCGGTACGCGCCATCCCGGTGCCTTTAGGCATCCGGGGTTGCGGTGCCACCGGCTTGGGCCTGCGAATCGCTGCTCGCAGCTATATTTAGGGCCCGAGCCTGAAGGGCGCAGAGCCCTATTGTTTTCCTTCGTATTTATTTATTTTTTTTTTGAGCGACTATTCGGGCACTTTTGGGGCCCTTAACATGCTCGAAAACTCTTGAAACTTTGCACACGGGTCAGAACCCGCGGCCATCAGAGCCGGGCTGAAGCTGGTACCCGGGCGTGGCAGGGCGGCTCGCCAGCGCCCCCTGGAATGGGGTCGAACACCTGGTCCATAACTCAAACACACTTGCATGTAATAATATGAACTCGGTACACATGTCGATAGCAGAATTTCATCTATACCTCGCGTTCTTACTTTCTACCCCAGCCCAACAGGAAGTCGGCTATTGAGGTTTTTTTGTAAAACACACGCAATGAACTTTTAATACTCCTCCTGAGAGCTCTGATCCAAATTCGACGAAACTCGGTCAGCGTGAAGTCAAGACATTGAGGATGAAAGTTTGTGTGGGGATTTTTGATATCTCGAACGGTTTGGCCGTGGCGAGGAAACGAAACTATGGCGAGAAACGTGAAACAGGAAGTGTGTCATAACTTCAGCATACATTAACTGATCTGGATGAAACTTCAGCAGTGCGTTCGCTGTAAGAGGACGATCACATGGATGTGACTATTGTGAGTCAAAGTTATAGCGCCACCAACTGGCAGCAGGAAGTGTGTCACTTTCAAAATGCTTTGAAATCACCCTCTTATTTTTACCCGATTTGCTTCAAACTTCATCTGTATAATGTAAATACACGGCAGATGAAGACCTATGAATGGATTCTTGATATCTTTGAAACTGTTGCCGTGGCGACGCATCAAACTTTACCATTCTTTTAGGATGCATTCTTTTAGGGATTCTAACATTTGTCCATAAATCAAACACACGTGCATGGATTAATATGAAACTCGGTACACTCATAGATCACATCAGGCCAAACAACTTTCGTGCTCTAAGTTTTACGACAGTTCAAACGGAAGTCGGGAATTATGTTTTTTTTTTTAAATAAATGTCCTAGAAAAACATCAAATTACAACCCATGCTGTTACCAATCACCACCAAACTCGGTGTGCATGAAGTCAAGACATTGAGGATGCTAAATTCCGGAACGGATTTGTGATATCTCGAACGGTTTGGCCGTGGCGGATTTTTTTGACTAAAAAAGGACACATAAAGTGTGTTATAACTTGGTTAGTTTTACTGACAGTTACAAAACTTGCCGTGTATATTGTTCTATTCAAGCCAAACAACTTTCTAATTAACAATAATAAGCTCAAACCCACAGAAAGTCAGATATTGTAGTTTGAATATGATCATGCTCTTTCTGAGCCTAGGCCTGTCTTTGCCTTTGAGTCTCTTGACACACAGTCTGTGTGTGTGTGTGTGTGTGTGTGTGTGTGTGTGTGTGTGTGTGTGTGTGTGTGTGTGTGTGTGTGTGTGTGTGTGTGTGTAGGGGGAGGGGGCTTAATCATTTCACTGTGTGTCTGGCCTGCTAAAAGTAAATACATTTCTTAAGCCTGGTATTTTTTAAATAAGTTTTTATTTTTATTTTTTTATAAGTAAAGGCATATAACCTGTTTAATTGTAGTGCATTGACAATAGTTTTATATAATTAGTGTATTAATTAAATTAACTTGGTCCATAAATCAAAAAAGTAAAGTAAATAAATCAAAAAGGAAGTGTGTTAAAACTTCTGCATACATGTAACTGATCTTGATGAAACTTCAGCAGTGTGTTCGTTGTAAGAGGCCGATCACATGGATGTGACTATTGTGAGTCAAATATATAGTGCCACCAACTGGCAGCAGAAAGTGTTTCACTTTCAAAATGCTTTGAAATCACACTCTTACTTTTACCCGATTTGCTTCAAACTTCATCTGTATAATGTAAACACACGCCAGATGAAGAGCTGTGAAAGCATTATTCAATATCTAAGATAATGTTGCCATAGCAACGCATCAAACTTTAACATTCCTTTTTTTTTGATGATTTTGAGTCTCTTAGCGGCTTTTGGGGCCCTTAATGGGTTTGAAAACTCTTGAAACTTTGCACACAGGTCAGATCCCACAGCCATCAGAGCCGGGCTGAAGATGGTACCCGGGTGTGGCAAGGGGGCTAGACAGCGCCCCCTGGAACGGGGTCCAAAAACTTGGTCCATAAATCAAACACGCTTGCATGTAATAATATGAAACTCAGTACACATGTTGATCTCATCGTTTCATATATTCATATATTCTCCTCAAGCCGGACAACTTTCTAATTTACACTCATGAGCTAGGACCCACAGAAAGTCAGATATTTTGGTTTGAAAATGTTGAGTGTCTCTCTGAGCCTACACTTCTGTATGGCAAGCCCTTTTAACATTTAAAAGCTAAGTTTGACTATTCGTAATTAACATTGTAGATATCAACAACGTCTTTCTAGTCGTAATTACATTTTGGATAGTTTGTATTATCATTTAAGATATCTGTAACGTAATTGTGACTAGTCGAAACGAACAGATAGAGTATGGCAAACCGTTTTAACATTTAATCATTTTAACCTACTAGTCTCTATTTTCATGCTACTAGTACTTATTTTTTAGATACTAGTATCTATTCCATTAAGTACTAGTACTTATTCATTAGCTACTAGGGCTTATTCTTTAGATACTAGTGCCTTTTCTTTAGATACTAGTGTTTATTCTTTAGGTACTAGTACCTTTTTAAAGATACTAGTACTTATTCATTAGACACTAGTCCTTATTTATTAAATACTAGTACTTATTCATTAGATGCTAGTCCTTATTCATTACATACCAATGCTTATTAATTAGTTACTAGTACTTATTCATTAGATACTAGTACCTATTAAATAGATACTAGTACTTATTCATTAGACACTAGTACTTATTTCAATGGTGACTAGTAACTATTCTTTTGTTACTACTAGTCACATTTTTTCCATTGACTTCTATGGTGATCTGTCATTCAGATATCAACTATTCAGTTCTGACTTGTATGTTAGTATGTATTCCAATTGTGGAATACATACTAGTATGTATTCCAAAGCAGGGGTTACGTTTTTGCACGTCATGCAGAATAACCCTAAAGGCACCAAGGTGGCGGTGCCACCGGCTCTCACACACACACACACACACACACACACACACACACACATATATATATATATATATATATATATATATATATATATACATATATATATACGATGGAGGGCCAAAGCCAAATTAGGCCCCCTCTTAAAAGCTTAATTAGCTTCTTTGGGAGTTCCCCCTTTTCACACAAATACTTCTCTGTTACTATTGTAATTTTGTCTTTAAAAATGACGAAGTGTGTGTGAAATAAAATAAATAAAATAAAAAGATATGAAGTTGCTGTCTGTACACATCCTTTCTAGAAGTGATTTTAGCCCAGGAAAGATTGAACTTGTTAACTCATTTTGCCCACTTATGCTACATATTCAGTTTGACACAGAATGTGAATGTAGAGGTAACATAATGCATTCTCACTGTTTTTATTTTATGTAACCATCTTTTGTCATACGATGTCCTGTCGTTTCATTGTAATCTTTAAAAAATATATGTTACCGTTCTGGTTTCACACATTTGATCTACAGCGTTAAAATAGCCTAAATTATAAAGTTATGAAACTTTACTTTGCCCTCAACCAAAACGATTTGCCAAGGAACAATTTACAGATTAAGGAGACCAAAGTTTGCCTGTTAGATATGCACAAGACTAATTATATATCACGTTTAACCACTGAGACATCAGAGCCAGCGGCAGTCGCCAGAAGCTTTCAGTGGAAGTTCGATCACAGATTTGATGCATGATGTCTGTGGTTCCGATGCGGCTGTGTCTGCGCATAACATACCGCCATAAGTAAACTTATCCTGATTGGCTTTCTGATGTGTTGTGATTGTTTTCTTTTTCAATTCCGTTGTGTTGTGCACTACTGGGCCACCGTAAAACACAGCATTGCCATGGTGCAACTCACATAACATCCTGTTCCCTTCAGCTACATTGTGTCCTGATGTGTCGTGTTGTGTTGCGTATGTTCTGCACAGGTACGACGGTGGTTCAGGTGACAGCGACAGATGCTGATGACCCCACTTACGGCAACAGCGCCAGAGTTGTGTACATGCATCATACATGGACAACCTTACTTCTCTGTGGAGCCCAAGACAGGTAACTTTACATTTATCTCATAAATATATAAAAATAAATAAATATATAAATATTTGTTAAAATTTGGGACTTTTCAACACTGTTTTTGAAAAAAAAAATTCAAGTGGACATACAGACTACGTTTATGCTTCATTGTTGGAGCATATGACTTTTGTGATGTGTGTTGTATTTTATGTGAGGGGTTGGCAAGCGTTCTGACATGATGAGCCAATAAGACTCAACGAATTGAAAAGTGAAAACAAAGTGCAAGAGGCAGGGCAGGTCCATATCCTAAGCTTAAATAGATATGAAGTATAAATAGATAAATTAAATATATATTCTACCCAAAATGTATATTCTCCCATAATTTACTCACTCTCATGCCGTCCAAGATGTACATGACTTTGTAAAGGAATACAATCGGTGTGTTGGACTTGAAGCGTCGCTGCACAGACTGAACGGTGTATGACATTAAAGAACTGTGGGATTGTCTAGAGCATGTTTACACATCGCCCTCGTGGAGCTTTAATGTCATCGGTCTGAGCAGCGACGCTTCAAATCAGTTAACTACCAAAGTGCTTCTATGTTACCATTTCAGTTATCCTTAAAGTACTTTCATTAAATCTGTTCAACTTTATGTGGGCTGACCGTGTCTGAATTGAAGCAGTGCATACTGGTTAGAAATACTGTCAACGACCACAAGTGTTTATTCTGCTATCTTCAGTTACACTGATTTCCGAGCAAATGGTGCTTTATGCATCGCTAATTTGTCAATAGACCTCCTTTTATAGTTTTGCCAAAAGTGTTCCTGCCTTAAACAAAGCCCAGCCCTTTTATTATGTTTCTGAAGTAGAAAAAATATTTGTCCTGTTTGGCTTATATTTCAGCCATTCTTCTCTGGATGAGTCGTCAGTGCAGCGAAAATTCTTGGATATTGAGTGAAATCTAACAAAGTGTTAGTTATAGCTGAGGCATCTCTTCATTTGGCCTAGAGAAATAACCTTGGAGAGGTAGGGACTATAAAGAAGGAAGGATGCCCTTCTCTCATTGTCACACTCTGCAGGCATTTTATATGACTTTTGACCTTTCCTTGCAAGGGAATAAATCATCTTTAACGACAGTTGGTACATGTTTGTCTCTTATTCAGTAATAAAAAAAAATGTTTGCCACCACATAAGTTAAAGATATAGTTCACCCAAAAAATGAAACTTAGCCCATGAGTTACTCAACCTGAAGCCATCCTAGGTGTATATGACATTCTTCTGCCTGATTAAAACAATTGGAGTTATTTTGGTCTTGGCTCTAATGAGAGTGAATGGCATTTTGACTTTGGAAGTCCATTAAAGTGATTAATGGTGTATGAATGAATGGGTGTATGAATGAGTGTATGAATGAGTGTATGAATGAGTGTATGAATGAGTGTATGAATGAGTGTATGAATGAGTGTATGAATGAGTGTATGAATGAGTGTATGAATGAGTGTATGAATGAGTGTATGAATGAGTGTATGAATGAGTGTATGAATGAGTGTATGAATGAGTGTATGAATGAGTGTATGAATGAGTGTATGAATGAGTGTATGAATGGGTGTATGAATGAGTGTATGAATGGGTGTATGAATGAATGAGTGTATGAATGAGTGTATGAATGAGTGTATGAATGGGTGTATGAATGGGTGTATGAATGAGTGTATGAATGAGTGTATGAATGAGTGTATGAATGAGTGTATGAATGAGTGTATGAATGAGTGTATGAATGGGTGTACTGAATGAGTGTATGAATGAGTGTACTGAATGAGTGTATGAATGAGTGTATGAATGGGTGTATGAATGGGTGTATGAATGAGTGTATGAATGAGTGTATGAATGAGTGTATGAATGAGTGTATGAATGAGTGTATGAATGAGTGTATGAATGAGTGTATGAATGAGTGTATGAATGAGTGTATGAATGAGTGTATGAATGAGTGTATGAATGAGTGTATAAATGAGTGTATGAATGAGTGTATGAATGAGTATATGAATGAGTGTATGAATGAGTGTATGAATGAGTGTATGAATGAGTGTATGAATGAGTGTATGAATGAGTGTATGAATGAGTGTATGAATGAGTGTATGAATGAGTGTATGAATGAGTGTATGAATGAGTGTATGAATGAGTGTATGAATGAGTGTATGAATGAGTGTATGAATGAGTGTATGAATGAGTGTATGAATGAGTGTATGAATGAGTGTATGAATGAGTGTATGAATGTGGGTGTGAATGAGTGTATGAATGAGTGTATGAATGAGTGTATGAATGAGTGTATGAATGAGTGTATGAATGAGTGTATGAATGAGTGTATGAATGGGTGTTTGAATGAGTGTATGAATGAGTGTATGAATGAGTGTATGAATGGGTGTATGAATGAGTGTATGAATGGGTGTATGAATGAGTGTATGAATGAGTGTATGAATGGGTGTATGAATGAGTGTATGAATGGGTGTATGAATGAGTGTATGAATGAGTGTATGAATGAGTGTATGAATGGGTGTATGAATGGGTGTATGAATGAGTGTATGAATGAGTGTATGAATGAGTGTATGAATGAGTGTATGAATGAGTGTATGAATGAGTGTATGAATGAGTGTATGAATGAGTGTATGAATGAGTGTATGAATGAGTGTATGAATGAGTGTATGAATGAGTGTATGAATGAGTGTATGAATGAGTGTATGGAATGAGTGTATGAATGAGTGTTTGAATGAGTGTATGAATGAGTGTATGAATGAGTGTATGAATGAGTGTATGAATGAGTGTATGAATGAGTGTATGAATGAGTGTATGAATGAGTGTATGAATGAGTGTACGAATGCAGTGTATGATTGAGTGTATGAGTATGAGTGTACTGAATGAGTGTATGAATGAGTGTATGAATGAGTGTATGAATGAGTGTATGAATGAGTGTATGAATGAGTGTATGAATGAGTGTATGAATGAGTGTATGAATGAGTGTATGAAAGGGTGTATGAATGAGTGTATGAATGAGTGTATGAATGGGTGTATGAATGGGTGTATGAATGAGTGTATGAATGAGTGTATGAATGAGTGTATGAATGAGTGTATGAATGAGTGTATGAATGAGTGTATGAATGAGTGTATGAATGAGTGTATGAATGAGTGTATGAATGAGTATATGAATGAGTGTATGAATGAGTGTATGAATGAGTGTATGAATGAGTGTATGAATGGGTGTATGAATGAGTGTATGAATGAGTGTATGAATGAGTGTATGAATGAGTGTATGAATGGGTGTATGAATGAGTGTACGAATGAGTGTATGAATGAGTGTACGAATGAGTGTATGAATGAGTGTATGAATGAGTGTATGAATGAGTGTATGAATGGGTGTATGAATGGGTGTATGAATGGGTGTATGAATGAGTGTATGAATGAGTGTATGAATGGGTGTATGAATGAGTGTATGAATGGGTGTATGAATGAGTGTATGAATGGGTGTATGAATGAGTGTATGAATGAGTGTATGAATGAGTGTATGAATGAGTGTATGAATGAGTGTATGAATGAGTGTATGAATGAGTGTATGAAATGAGCGTACGAATGGGTGATGAATGAGTGTATGAATGAGTGTATGAATGAGTGTATGATTGAGTGTATGAATCGAGTGTATGAATGAGTGTATGAATGGGTGTATGAATGAGTGTATGAATGAGTGTATGAATGAGTGTATGAATGAGTGTATGAATGAGTGTATGAATGAGTGTATGAATGAGTGTATGAATGGGTGTATGAATGAGTGTATGAATGAGTGTATGAATGAGTGTATGAATGGGTGTATGAATGAGTGTATGAATGGGTGTATGAATGAGTGTATGAATGGGTGTATGAATGAGTGTATGAATGAGTGTATGAATGAGTGTATGAATGAGTGTATGAATGAGTGTATGAATGAGTGTATGAATGAGTGTATGAATGAGTGTATGAATGGGTGTATGAATGAGTGTATGAATGAGTGTATGAATGAGTGTATGATTGAGTGTATGAATGAGTGTATGAATGAGTGTATGAATGAGTGTATGAATGAGTGTATGAATGAGTGTATGAATGAGTGTATGAATGCAGTGTATGAATGAGTGTATGAATGAGTGTATGAATGGGTGTATGAATGAGTGTATGAATGGGTGTATGAATGGGTGTATGAATGAGTGTATGAATGGGTGTATGAATGAGTGTATGAATGAGTGTATGAATGAGTGTATGAATGAGTGTATGAATGAGTGTATGAATGAGTGTATGAATGAGTGTATGAATGAGTGTATGAATGGGTGTATGAATGAGTGTATGAATGAGTGTATGAATGAGTGTATGAATGGGTGTACTGAATGGGTGTATGAATGAGTGTATGAATGGGTGTATGAATGAGTGTATGAATGAGTGTATGAATGGGTGTATGAATGAGTGTATGAATGAGTGTATGAATGAGTGTATGAATGAGTGTATGAATGAGTGTATGAATGAGTGTATGAATGAGTGTATGAATGGGTGTATGAATGGGTGTATGAATGAGTGTATGAATGGGTGTATGAATGAGTGTATGAATGAGTGTATGAATGAGTGTATGAATGAGTGTATGAATGAGTGTATGAATGAGTGTATGAATGAGTGTATGAATGGGTGTATGAATGGGTGTATGAATGAGTGTATGAATGAGTGTATGAATGAGTGTATGAATGGGTGTATGAATGAGTGTATGAATGAGTGTATGAATGAGTGTATGAATGGGTGTATGAATGAGTGTATGAATGGGTGTATGAATGAGTGTATGAATGAGTGTATGAATGAGTGTATGAATGGGTGTATGAATGAGTGTATGAATGAGTGTATGAATGGGTGTATGAATGAGTGTATGAATGAGTGTATGAATGAGTGTATGAATGAGTGTATGAATGAGTGTATGAATGAGTGTATGAATGAGTGTATGAATGAGTGTATGAATGGGTGTATGAATGAGTGTATGAATGGGTGTATGAATGAGTGTATGAATGAGTGTATGAATGGGTGTATGAATGAGTGTATGAATGAGTGTATGAATGAGTGTATGAATGAGTGTATGAATGAGTGTATGAATGGGTGAATGTGAGGCAAATGTAAAGTGCTTTGGTGGCCATTGGGTCTGTGAAAGCGCTATATAAATGCAGTCCATTTTCGGTTCTTTTATATTTCTCAGGTCCATGTTGCGTTCATATTTCAGTTATTTTGAAAGGGGTTTGAACTCTTCTCAGGAGTCTTGGTTGGCTTGTTTGGAGGCTCCAGGGTTCAGATGGCACCGTTCACTCGTGTTCATATTGAACCGCACTAACAGGACAATCGCACAAGTTCATTTTAATTAAACCAAACCTGCCACGAGTGAAACCTTTAGATTTCATGAGGAGCTCATTCAAAATACAGATTCATCCCACAAAAAAATCCAAAATTCAACCACAAAAAAAGATGACAGGACACACTGTTCTGCACACATGAAACCCACAATCCTTTATATAGACAAGCCTTTAGTACATCAGCTTTAGACTTTTAGACAGAAAACTTCTGATCATCGTGAGGCTACCGTTAACTCTTAAATCAATTAGTGTCTGCAAGGAAATGTGTATCTTCATTGTATTAAAAGCTGAGCTAAAATCAATAAATATGATTCTGGTTTAATGTGCTCTGCAGTCTGCTGAATATATACTGTATATATATATAACCCTAAATGTGAACAAAAGTAATGGGGATCTTGCCTTAGCAAACACTAAATTACATCAGTATATATGACAGAAGCACTGACTGTGTTGATTCACTGTGAGGAGGATTCTCTCTCTCTGTGTGTGTGTGTGTGTGTGTTCATACCTGCTGCAGTCTCATTACCCAGCATCCTATGCTCTCCGGCTGCCACCTGCAAAGCACTCTGGGATGAGTCTCAGACAGGAGGCTGTAGGTCTGCTTGTTAGGAGAGGAGTGTGTCGACCGTCTCATTATTCTCTGATGCCTGTGGTGTTAGCCGACACGTGTGCATGTTCTTTACTGCTATATCATTGTTCATCTGTCATAAACTTTTTCCTTTTGATTCAGCTGAGGTCCCACATCTGATGAGTTTTATAATGTTCCCGAGGCATGGTAGATGTGACACACACACACACACACAGAGAGAGAGAGATATGTGTTGTTAATGGTTTTTAGTTATTAGACTGGCTTTTCTCGCTCTTTCAAGCTAACCACAGCCATATGAGCTTCATCTTGGGCCAGGCGTACATGGAGCTGTTCTGACCGTTCGAGGTGTTGAGCCTCCACACAAACAATCACAACACCTGCGCTATTCCAATCTTTCTCAGTTAACTATGTCATTCTGACATTAAAGAGGACCTATTTTTTAATGCTTGATGTGTTTCAGGCTCTACTAGAACAGGTTTTCCTGCTTGAATGTCGATTATTCTCCTCATATTCTCCATTGTTGCGGCTCCTCTCTTCCCAGTCTGTCAGTAACGCTCTGTTTACTTCCTGTCTCTATGAACCAATCAAGTTTATTTCAAGGAAAAGCCTTTTAAGGGTAGTGATGTAACTGTTCACACATGCACACACACACACACCTGACTTGTACATTTTATTAAGAAACAATAAAGATGCAACTTCAATGGAATAATCTGGCACTGTAAATGAAGACATCTGTGAAATATACATATACATTGTCACAATCTCACTTCTGTTTGTTTCCCTCAGCCCTGCGCACCGGATGCTAAAGGGGTTTTTTCTAACTCGGAGCGCAACAATTTATTGTAGTATACATTTACTTGAGTACATTTTAAAAAAAAATATGTTTAAGAGTATTTAAAGATTAATTTCAGTCTTACTCTGGTCCCTTTCCTGAATGATAAAAATATAATTGAATGAATGAATGAAGCATTTATATAGTGCTTTCATGTTATAAATATAATCCTTAGTTATATTTGGTGACATTCCTGTCACTACTTTTTTCTTAATGCAAATGCTCAGTCTCGTTTGGATGGACGAATGGATAAAAGGATTGAGTCGATTCTTTTCAAAGATCAAACATTTGTCAAAACGCATGCGAGGACATAATAGGACAAAACATCCCTATAGTTCCTGCTTCATTGACTTCATTATCATCATGCTTGTTTTGAGTCAGATCCGAAGTAACTAGAAACTTGCTACTTGAATAGTCTTTTCACTGGATACCTACTCAAATAATCTTTAACATTATCACTTTTTGCTCCCGCTTGCATTATTCTTCTACATGACATTATTTCTGTAACTTTTTCCCGCCTCTGGTGATCTGTACACATCTACCACCAGCACCAGATGTGGATTATTGGATTATTGGTTTATGTAGGAGCACCACAAATGTTTAAACAGCATTTCAACAGAATGGCAAACATATTCATGATTTATGTAATTAAGAGATTTTAGATTGAATTACATGTTTTTCTTTGCACATCAGTGTATATTTCTAGAGACTAAATAAAGGCTCTGTTTCCCTCAGGCATTATCCGGACAGCCCTGCCCAACATGGACCGAGAGACGTGGGACCAGTACGTGCTGGTCGTTCAGGCCAAGGACATGGTGGGTCAGATGGGAGGCCTGTCTGGCAGCACCTCTGTGACGGTCACACTCACCGATGCTCAACGATAACCCTTCGCGCTTCTCTCACAGAAGAGCTCAACATGTCTGACATCTGACCTCTCGAATATTAAAGTGAATATGATCTCATTTTCCTCTTAAAAAGAAACACATGTGGTTTTCAGTGTGAGACACATATTCATGCAGCATACACAGTCCATCTAAATCAGGTACCAAATGCCCTTTACATTTCAAACTCCTACAACACTATAAATCTCTCTCTCTCTCTCTCTCCCTATATATATATATATATATATATATAATGCAGGTTGTGTGATGCAACAAGTCAAGATAATAGGAAATGAATGCAACAAAGATTGTTTTGGCTGTACAGCAGTTCTAGAAGAAAGTCATTGTCTAGCGTATGTAAGGGTTTTAATAGATTAATTTTCTTTGTAAGAATCGTTAACTTAGGGATGCTTACACAACACCATTTTCAACTGAAAACTGAAATCTTTTAACATGTTCTGGCCGTTCATTTACACGACAGAAGCGTTTTGGTGGCCTGAAAACACAAACTTTGAAGTAGGATTGAAAGTGCAAGTTTTTGAAAATGGGTTTTGAAAGCTGATACCGTTACTCATCTCAAGTAAACTTAAAAAATGTGTTTCTGTGAAAACAGTGACGGCATGAACATGAATTATTATGAATTACCTGTGTTTAGTCTATAGGCATGGGTGTTTGAATGCAGATGTGCACCGTCTTTCTTTACAAAGTCACATTGCCAATTCCTTGTCTGGCAGCATAATACAGCGTTTTTAGTTGTTTATAAGGATGGGTGTGAACAGGAAACATTTTGATAACGTTTTCATCTGTACAGAGGATACATTTTTGTAGTGAAAAAAAGTATGCCGTGTGGATGAGACCTTCACAGGGGGAGTGTTCTGCTGACACCGGTGGTCGTGTCCAGGCAAAGCTCTTGCATCTATCTGGGTACGGCCCGGAGTACGGTAAACTGTGGGATAAACAGAGAGACTCATTTTTAGTCTTGATGCCATTCTTCTTATGATGTATTGAGTATACGGGTGTTAAAGGACGTGTTCCAGGTTCCTGCTGACCTAATTTATGCAGCCTTCCCCAATTCGTCATTGAAAGCATATGTCGTAATTGGTTTTACAGATGCTAGAAACATGGCTTACAAATGAAAGATTGCTATCAAAGAGCACACACACACACACATACACACACACACACACACACACACACACGGTGTTACACACGTGTTAGACGGTATTCTAGGCTGTTACGTGTGGATGTTTTGGTCCAATCTTTTGCAATTCTGTTTATTTTAGTTTTTTTTTATTAAGTAGGATATTACTAGTCATCTAATTTTTTTATATATATATCAGTTCTACATTCTGTACATTTTGTGAATTGGTAAGTTTCGTCAGTGCGTGAAGAAATATAGAGCTGAGTATCATCAGCATAACAGAGAAAAGTAATGCCATGCTTCTTGATGATATCTCCCAAGGGCAGCATGTGCAGAGTGTGTGTGTGTGTGTGTGTGTGTGTGTGTGTAGCATGTACAGAGTGTGTGTGTGTGTGTAGCATGTACAGAGTGAACAGCAGCGGTCCTAGTACTGAGCTTTGTGGTACGCCATACTGAACTTGTGATCGATAAGACATCTCTTCATTTACCGCTACAGACTGATAACGGTCAGATAAGTATGATTTAATCCATGCTAATGCAGTTCCACAAATGCCAACATAGTTTTCTAGTCTATTAAAAGAATATTGTGGTCAATTGTGTCAAAAGCAGCACTAAGATGGAGTAACACTTATAGAGAGATACAACCACGATCAGATGATAATGAGAGATTATGAGAGCTAATGAGAGCTGTCTCGGTTCTGTGGCACAGTCTAAATCCTGACTGGAAATCCTCACAGATTTAATTTCTTTCTAAATAGGAACAGTTGTGAGTATTCTGCCTTTTCTAATATTTTTGACAGAAAGGGTAGTTTCGAGATCAGCACTAATTCTATAGGATCAGGCAACAAAAGGATAAGCTCTTATAATAAAAAAGCTTAATCACAAGCATGTTATTGTGGAGTCTAGTTCATCTTTTTGAAAAGTAATTAGACACGCATTAACAGAATTTACACTTTAAATGTGTTCCTAGTAAAAAATATTATTCTCTGTGCATTAACCAAATAACAAAGTAACAATTGAAATTCAGTTAGTAATTGTACATACAATTGCTTTATAGCACGGTACTCCAAACACTGGTCATTTATCATTATTTTCTGGGAAGACACTGCTTCTTTGTTTGCTCATTGATTAATGAGCATCAGTTAATATGTACTTTCCCACTCACCATCAGAGCATTAAAGTGTTCAGTGCAGATGTAATAGAGCCAACTGAGGTGCTTCGGCTGCGGGTTCTGTAGATCAGATCATGATGCTGTACTGCGTCTTCCTCCAGTTCGTCCTCTATCTCACACCACCGGCCTGCAAAAACCACAAAACTGCCTTTCGCGCATTTGGAGTTGGAGGCCATCTTTGGGGTGTTACCTGGTTTGCATAATTTGTTTAGTAAATTGGATGCTGAAAGACAAATATTTGTATTTTTTTAATTATGACACTAACAAGTAAAAATGTTGCTTTTATTTGATTGTGATACTAATTCAAGTAAAAGCAACAACTGTTTTGATCAAATCTTTGTGATATTTCAGGTCAGTGTTTGTTTGCTAGTGTCTGTTGCATGTTCAGCTAATGCCTGATTGAATAATACACTGATTGCTCTACATTAGCTAATGTTTTGTTGGGTCGGTGAGGAATGTCTGAAATGATAGCTCGGTGCTGTCTGTTAGTAGACATCTTTAAACTCTTGTCAATTTATCTAGAATTAAAATGCAGGAGACTGACCAATGTTAGCACACCTGTCTGTGTGGATTAAAGCTTTAGTGATGGGAGAGAGACGGAAGCTGACCTTTACTGCTCCCCGGGTCTCGTCACAATCAATGGATCATTGCTAAGACAGAAGTAATCAAACAAACTGAGCTGGTCAGGTTAGATCTGACCTGTTGAAGAGACCCAGAGTTGGTCTCTCCAGGAAATGTGCTTCTCTCTTTTTAAGAAATTGGCTCATAACCAGGACCTAATTTACCTCATATTGTAACATAGAATAAATTAATTTAAAACAAAACTGTTTTAAAGCCACCCACCACATCGAAGACAGTTTTAGCTGTGACTCGAAACTCTTCTCCGCTCCTTAAATACATAAAATATCATCCATATAGTATTGCTTCAATAAAGAAAACACTGTACATATTCAATAAACCAGTTCTTCTTTATTGACCTTCTACATGCAAACAAGCAGAGATGCTCCAATATGTGTTAAACCTAGAAATAACTTCCTCTTTGAAGAAAATGAGTCTAACCAGGCCAGACCGAAGTCAAACAAACTTAGAATAAGAAGAGCAATGTTTGACAATGTGAAAAAGGGAGGACTGAGAAAAAACAAAAGGATAGGTAGATGGTGTCACACGACGAAGACTGACGAAGGCAGATTAACAATATAGACGAGGTTTAATCCACAGGCAGGAGACGGACAGTAACAGCGTCTATCATACACAAGCAATAACCAATAAAGGAGAGAACAGACCGCGAACGTCATACAACCAGAGTGACTAACGCTAACTAATGGAGACAAGACAGAATCTGAACTAAACTAAACATACATGTGACCGATGGATGGCGGGATGAGCAATCACGGGAGGAAAGAGGAGGGAATGTTTGACACGGTTTGGTCTGATAGAAGCTTCTGTTCCATGGCAAATGAAAAAGTCATTACACAGATTTCCACGCCAGTTCTCCATACAGACACAGAGACATCTAATGATCAGAATAGATCCGGAGTAAACCTGAGACTGTGTGATCAAACTGACCTGCAGATATTCTTGCCCTTATTGAATGTTCAAATGAAAAAGTCATTGAGTGTGCGACTGAAAAGAGAAAAACTGGGTGGTAAAAATATTATTATGGATATGTCATCTTAATTAATAGCTGTATATAATAATGGCATTTTTGTCCATATAGTTGTGTATTAGCCATCTTCATATTGGGTCAGGTTCACTAAAACAGACCCAATATGAAGATGGAACAAAAAGAAAGAAATAAGAAATCATATTTCGGATGAAGAAAATCAAGCCTGTTGGGATTCAATATTTTGTCATTTTATTCCTAAATTCTATTTCTGTATCTATATTACTGAGTTTGCATGTTGTAATGCTATAGTTTTGCCGTTTGCTTCAGTATTGCTCCAAATCATTGAAAATACATACTTTTTAAAAATGTATATTTATAATCAAACAATAAATACAAACCAGGACAATAAATAACTCTGCAATAACAGTAATTTTGACGTATTATATTATTACTAATATTGTATCCCTACAAATATTACAATGATATTGTCACAGTAATGTTCAGTTTGTTTAGTTTTCATGTTTAGTTTTTAGTTTTCTTTGTTTGATTTTCATCTGTTATAATCCAAACTAACTCTATCATCACAACTGTTCATGTTTTGTTTAATCAGCATGTGAATTTCAGTTCCTCTTGTTCACACTCAGTGTTTGCTTGATCCAGTGTGTGTGTGGCCTTGTCTGAGTGTTATTTGTATTAGCCTCATTGAAGTTTAGATTGGAACTGTATTCTTCATCTTCGTCTGCCTTCCTACACCTTCCTGTGACAGATATATCATCAGGCTAAAAGTATAGTTGCGTGGATTGCAGGAAAAATTGTATGATCCTAAAATGAATGCAAATAAATTAACATTTTCATCAAATCACGTCTAATTTCTTTCCTTTGATTCGATGACGTGGACATTGGCAGGTTCATAACAGGTCTGAGTGTTAATGTTGAACATCTCTCTGCCTCCAGAGTCGTATCAGTTCTCCGTGCTGGAGTCTCTGCCCGTCTCCTCAGTGGTGGCCAAACTGAAAGCCGCAGACGCTGATATCGGCCTCAATGCGGAGATGGACTACCGCATCGTAGATGGAGATGCACCCGGGGTGTTCAACGTCACCACAGACGAGGAGACTCAGGAGGGAGTCATCTTTCTGCAGAGGGTGAGATCATGCATTGACCAAGTGCCGTACGTGTCTCTGGCCCACTTAGGCAGAAAACATTACAGACACATTTGCAACGGGTTGTTGTAGATTGTCAAGAACCTTCTGTGCCTATATGAAGGCCTTGTCTGCATGTTCCAGATTGAGGACAATCTCGCAGGAGATCCGCATCCCACAACACTTTGTGTTCAAGACTGTCAAAGTCCATTCCTGGTCTTGTCCAACTTCACTGACACCCAGCACATAACACACACAAACTGAAGTCGCATTAAATATGGGAAACAGAAGCTCAACTGTATTTCCAAAAAAACACCATTACTTCTGGTGTCATATGTAAGCATGTTTGAGCTTCCATTGAGCATATTTTATGTATTGATCCATTTTTGTATTGAATCCAAAAGTCTAAATTAAATCTGTTCAAAATTTTGGATGAGCATATTTGCGTTCAATTTCTGGGAGGAGAAATTTACTGAGGCAAAGAGTTTGAACTGGATGGTTTGTGTAAATTCAGTTATTTTGTCGTGTGGACTATGTGTATATGTATAGGACAGGGGTTCTCCAATCTCCTGCAGAGTTTCACCTCCAACCCTAATCAAACACACCTGCCTGCAACTTCCTAGCAATCCTGAAGACCTTGGTTAGC
>JAQIUQ010005493.1:0-13125 GCA_030378365.1 Hybognathus amarus
ATGCAGCAATAGCCAGTTGAAAACTGTCAGACTTTCTTAAAAGGATGGAATAGGCTGTGAGCAAAGTCATATAGCGAGGTGTTCTAGTTGCTGTGAATGCAAGAGTGAAATAGCTACTTTGGGGAGCCGTTGCCATCTCATGTTGGTGAATCTCAGTCTAGGGGAAAGAAGGAAAATCCTCCATCTTTTGGAGCTTTTGAGTGAGTTTGCAGTGAGATTGAGGCATTTAGGGCAAGCTAAATCACTGTGATAATCCATGCTAAAAGCAGATGTAGAGACAGTAAGCAGATAGAAATCCAGATTTTAAAAACTGAGTCTGAAGGAACTGAAGCTATGTTTGCTTCTATGGCAGTGCCACCCCTCATGGAGCTGTGAAAGAAGAAGCACCTGGTTGGTCCAAGCATGAAAGCTACAACGCAAGTAGAAGGTTTTCCAGATCCTGAAGTGACTGCGTCGAAAAAACAGGTCAAAGTATTGCAGCAGAAAGTTCAAAAGTAAAAAGCCCATTGCCTCTGTTGCCTCCTTGCCTGTGGAGACGTCCAGGAATGTCCCTGGTACAAGCAGCCGACCACGTACAGTGAGCCAGATGAATATTACTGCTACCGCTGTGGAGAGAGTGGACACTTCGCACGCAAAATGCAGAAAAATGCTGGAAAACCAAGCAAAGTGGTTCCTAACACCTTAAATCCCAGTCACTGATGAAAAAAGCCAGAAAGTAGAGACTTTCATCCACCTGAGCCAAAAGCCAGTACAACAAACTGTTCAGTAAAGAAGGAGTGCAGTAGATATACAAAAGCAAAGGGCACCTTCCAGAAGGGGTTGGTTGGGTCCAAGACGTCTGTTGTTCAGCTAAAGGTGAACGGACATGAATGTGACTCCTTATTAGACAGTGGCTCACAAGTAACCATCATCTTCGAAGCCTGGTAGAGGCAGCATCTGTCTGATGTGCCCGTTTTACCTGTCACAGGTTTGGCCATTTGGGGTTTAAGTGAGTCCAGTTACCCTTACTTGGGTTATGTGATGGTAGATGTCTGAGTTCCCTGCCAAAATCACAGGAATTCAGGAAACCCCTTTCAGTCTTGGCCTTGATCTGCCCGGGACCCCTGTAGTCCAGACCAAACACCATAGTCATTTTTCTGGGGCACTGAACCAGCCCTAACCTTTCTTAAGCGGCTTGCTTGTTTGTGTAGAGAAAGTAACCCGGAGCGGACATGCACAGTCTTTCGGGCATAAATGTGGGTTCAGTTTCCGGAGAATTGCCATGTGACCCTGCTAAAAGATCCCTGGTGAAGATGGAGTGGGCAGTGTAAGGTGGCTTGGTCCTGGCGCTTTGTCCTTGTCCCCAGGAGGGGATTGTGTGGCGATCTGCAAGGTGGAGTTAAACGAAACCTTTAGGAGAAGAGGTTCTGTTGGTAGAGGCATCTCCAGAGGCCACTCTGCCAGTTGGGGTGTTACTGCAGCCCATGGTAGTGCCACATTCTGAAATGGATGCCCACCATTTCCCAGTACTAATGCACAATGAATCTCTGAAGGACACAGTGATTCCAGTAGGAACAGTGGTTGTGTCATTTACATCCAGCAGATCCAGTAGCATCCGCCCCAAAGACAGGAGAGTTTGATGGCGCAAACCTCATTAACTTTGGAGATATCCCCAAATTCCTGAGACATGGAAACAGAGGCTAAGGCAGGCATTGTTGGAAAGAGCTAATGTGTTTTCGCCACACGAGTGGGACGTGGGTTTGGCGAAAGGAGTGGAACACCATATTCGGTTATCTGATTCTAGGCCATTCTCGTGAGCGCTCTAGGCGTTTGGCTCCTGCAGATATCGATGATGTTCGAAGACACATTCAGGAGCTTATGACATCTGGCATCATCAAGGAGTCACGAAGCCCTTACGCCTCGCCTATTGTAATCGCCCGAAGAAAAATGGAAGCGTAAGAATGTGCATCGACTATCGCACACTTAATGTCTCGAACAGTGCCTGACCAGTATACTGACTCCGATCAATTGACGATGCTTTGGACTGTTTGGCAGGGAGTAGATGGTTTTCCGTCCTTGACCTCAGAAGTGGCTATTACCAAATAGCTATGTCTGAAGAGGATAAGGAAAAAACTGCCTTTATATGCCCCTTAGGATTCTATCAATTTGAGCGTATGCCACAAGGGCATTACTGGGGCACCTGCGACTTTCCAACGCTTAATGGAAAAAGCTGTTGGGGATATGAACCTGCTTCAAGTCCTGGTATACCTTGATGACTTGATCTGTTTTTGGAAAGTCGTTGGAAGAGCACGAAGAAAGACTTCTGAAGTGTCCTGAGACCGACTAGAAGAAGTGGACTGAAAGTGTCACTGGACAAATGCCAATTCTGCCAGACTAAGGTCAAGTATGTTGGACATATAGTATCTGCCGAAGGCGTTACAACAGACCCTGATAAGGTCAAGGCAGTCAGCACATGGCCACAACCAACAGACCTTAAATCCTTGAGATCTTTTCTTGGCTTCTGCGGATATTACCGTAGGTTCATAGCAAATTACGCTGCAATTGTCCGCCCTCTTACCGAGCCTCACTAAAGGTTATGCCCCATACCCAGCGAGGTAAAAAGTGGGAAAAGATTCGACTGAAGGCTTACCTGAAAGAGTCTGAGCCCTTCGGAGACCGATGGAACCAGTCATGCACCCGATGCCTTTAAGCAGATCATTCAGTGTCTCACTAATGCCCCAGTCCTAGCTTTTGCAGACCCCTACAAACCCTACATTTTGCATGTAGATGCCAGTCTAAAAGGGCTAGGTGCTGTATTATATCAGGAGCATTCATCTGGTCTGCAGCCTGTGGCATTTGCTAGTAGAAAAACTGAGCAATTCAGAGCAGAAATATCCTATCCACCAGTTGGAGTTTCTTGCCTCGAATGGCGCGCTCGTGGATAAATTCCACGATTACCTATATGGAGCTAGATTCACCGGACGTACGGATAATAATCCACTTACGACGCTTCTTACCACGGCTAAACTTAATGCCACTGGACATCGTTGGCTGGCTGGCACTATCCACCTACAACTTTGATGTGTTGTACCAACCAGGCAAGCAACAACATTGATGCAGATTTGCTGTCTGGAATATGGCAGATGACAAAATATCAGAGGGTTGGCAAAGCATCTCTGAGACTGATGTGAGGTCCATATGCCAGCAAGTTCATGTTGACTTGAAGCTCAACAAATCACCTAGGTATGTAGAGCAACTAGCAGCCTCACCTGAGTGTATCCCTGATGCTGTATGTGTTCCCTGTTCAACTGGAATGTGACTTCTTGGAGCAGAAATCCATAGCCGATTTGATAAAAGCCCAAAAGAATGATGTTGTCCTGAGGAAAGTAATTGAAGCTCTGAAGCAAGGAACGTGGCCTACTGAGGTGAAGGTGAATTCTGAATTGTGGCTCATGAAACGGGAGGAGAATAGGCTTCTAATTAAAGATGGTTTGCTTTTCCGAAACAGTAAAACACCCTCTGGAGAAGAAGTTTTCCAGTTTGTCCTGCCTGCTGAATTCAGAGAGGATGTGTGCAGGTCGTTGCACGATGACATGGGTCATCTGGGCATAGAAAGAACCACCGATCTCATCAGGAGTAGATTCTACTGGCCCAAAATGGCTTGCGAAGTGGAACAATACATTAAGAACTGTGGGGAGTGTATTACGCATAAAACACCATGCAGTAAAGCAGCTCCTTTGCACCAAATTACCAGCAATGGACCAATGGATCTGGTCTGTAGTAGATTTCCTTCTCTACTGGAGTCTGACTCAAAGGAATAAGTAACATCTTAGTAGTCACAGAACTCATTTTACCCGGTACGCCCAGGCGTTCCCCTCAAGGAATCAGACAGCTCGCACTCGTAGCCAAGATCTTAGTGGACAAGTATTTTGTGCATTATGGCTTACCTGGTAGATCCATTCTAACCAAGGGCGAGACTTTGAGTCTCGTTTAATGAAGAACTCTTGTTACTTCTGGGGATTTGCAAATCTCGTACCACTCCATATCATCCTCAAGGTGACCCTCAGCCCGAGAGGTTCAATCGTACATTGCTCTCGATGTTGGGAACCTTGGGACATGAGAAAAAACGTCAGTGGAGTCAGCATGTGGGGTATTTGGTCCATGCATATAACAGCACAAAATGTGATGCTACAGGATACTCCCCCTACTATTTGATGTTCGGGAGGAAAGCAAGACTCCCTGTTGATCTTTGTTTTCAAACATCTGCTGATGGAACTGAGGAAAGACAACATTCTCAATATGTTGCCAAGCTGAAAGAGATCTAAAAGAAGCTTATCAACTTGCCTCAGAAGCTTCGAACAAGGTGCACCAATCGGAACAAGAGCGCTTATGACAGCAGAGTTAGATTCCAGGTCTTGGACATTGGGGATAGAGTGTTGTTAAAGAATCTGGGACTGAGAGGAAAACACAAACTTCAGAGTCGATGGAGTTCTTTGCCATATGTGTTGGTTGACAAAATGCTGAACTTACCAGTGTATAAGGTGAAACCTGAACATGGTAGAGGAAGTATCGAACCATCCATCGAGATCACCTCTTACCCATTGGACATTCTGTGAGAATGCTAAGAGAATCCACAATATGCATCACCTGAAAAGGCAAGAAAACATGCAAGTTCAAACCAAACACACAAAAAGGTGTTAAAAGAAACCCAAAACCACTTACCTGAATTGACAGAATCCTCAGAGTCAGAGTGTGAAAGGTTTAATGTGCCTTACCAGAAGTACATGCACAAGTTGTTGAAGAATAAGATGACCAGTGACAGATCTCCTGATGGCAGTGGAAATGAGCAAGAAGCTGGTGAAACTGATCAGGAGGAAAGTGATCAGGATGTGGAAGAATGCACTGACAACGACGTTGTTGGGGAATCTGAGTCAGAATCAGAAATTGAACCAGACACTGTGACTATCTCTGAAAGGAAGAGTCCAAGACCAAAAGCGGTTATGCCTACTAATCAGAGATCCCATAGTAAGAGACCTGTGAAGCCTGTTATAAGACTGACTTATGACGAACCTGGAAGAAGTAGTGACCACCCCATTGAAATAGTTCATAGAGGGGTCATTATTAAATTAGGTCAGAGTTAAACTAACAGAATGAACAAGGCATAGACCCTAAGAGTTTTGATTTAAATGTCTGATGAGGACATTCAGACAATTAGAAAGGGGAGGGTGTAACCCTGTGAAATAATTTGCAAGGTTTATTATTTTATTTATTTTTTATATATGTTGTATACATATATAGTTCATGGGCATGTTATAAATGTATATGGTTGTGGATAAGTTATGTTTATTAAGTTGATGTTATATTCATTATTTGTATTATTTTAGTATTTGGTCATTTCTTTTGTTTATCCAATCAAATTCACTTGTCTATGTTGGGTGTCCAGTCAATTTTGTAGATTAAGGTGAAGGGGGGCGGGATGACGGAAGAGCAAAGTTGAACGAGGAAGAATCGGGAGAGCACGAGGGAGAAGAGCGTGCGATCATCTGGTGTGATATTGTTTCACGAAAAAATATAGTATAACTAATGCTATAATGTGATGCAATAGTTAATGTAGTGAGTGTGTTGTCAAAACGAGAACAGAAACTTATACTACAGAGACGGGTAAGAAGTATTTCTCCACAAAATATTTCTGGTTGTGTTTATTCCAGCCTCCATTTACTAATACAGCAAATGGACTTGTTAAGAGAGACTGAACAGTGTCTATCTTGCTCGGATGGATTGTGTGTTTAGTTGGCGGGTCGTCAGCGCGAAGGATTCGTGGCAGTTTCAGATGAAGATGATTCCAGATGACTTGTGAGTTAACGTGAGTGCTCGGAATTCCTTTGGCCTTAAGGAAATCGCCGCGATCGTGGGGTTGACGGACATCTAACGTCGTGAGGTGAAACACGCTCTTCTGATTGGATACTTTAAGGTATTTTTGTTTGTTTGCTCAGTGTTGAGTGAAGCGGTCTTTTATTTATTTTTTGACCACAACGTACCCCAGCTTCAAACAGGCCTGCAACGTGAAAATGAAAGACTTACAGATTGAATGAGGTTAAGAGTGAGCTCACATATTGCCGGCTTAGTATTTGTTTGAAGAGTCTTTTGAGTTTGAGAGAGTTGTGGGACTTAAATTTAAAAGTATACCAAAAAAGAGGGTAACAAATAATTATTTACAAAATGTGAATATGTGAAATGTGTATTTGATTTTGTTTTCTTTATTCATCTGCGTGAATTGGTGACATTTCTGTTTCAACAAATTTTTATTTTATTTTACAACCTGAAAAAATCATAAAACTTGACCCTATTTTTATTTTTATCTAGTAAATTGCTATTTACAGTATACTTGAGTGTTTTTTGAGTGTTCATATATTATGAGATTTTCTTTTATGGGTGAAACTATTAATTTGTTAACTGAAGATAAATCCTAAAATCCTTATTCTTTAGTGTTTATGTGATTTTAGATGATAGTGAGAGTTTAAGGGACCCAAGGAACTAAGTAACAAACATAGTTACACAATATAAGTTAAAGTGAGTAAATAAGCACACTTTGCTCACAATAGATTTGATTAAACAGAGTTTATTCATACGAACTCAGAGCGCTCCATCATCTATCCATAATAGAAAGGGTTAAAAGCGCTACACACACGTTCACACAATGAGACCAGAGCGCACAGAGAATGAGCAAATGTCCATCCTGTTCACTCACAATGGAAAAAAACATACAGAGCATGAATGTACGATCCCTGACACAGAATCGAAACCAAACTAGACTGAAGTGCCGGATCCAAACACCATGCTCTCGTGGACGGAAGAGCGAACTCAGAACCTCATGCTCACAATGATGAGACAGCAGGAGTGTGGAGATAGTCCTCACTGCAGAACACGACATCCAGAGCCCCCTCGAGAGCTGAATGAGCATGCTGCACTCCCAAACAATCAACACAAAAAACGTGTGTTAGATAGCGCGAGCAGGGAGGAACACACTTCTTAAATGCTGTTTCGCTCGCCATAGTCTCTCATACAAAATTGTTTGTGTGGTGTAAATGTGATAACTCCTGCCTAGCAAATACTAAAGACATACACAGTGTTTACACTCAGACAGATTCACATTTAGCACGACTGAAGGCACAGAAGCTGATGCCCTTGTGTTTTTGGGTGCTTTATAGTTTCCTGGTCAATGACGTCACCCGCCTATGACGTTCTGTCTCTCCATTGGGCTGATTACATACGTGCTTCATGACGCACAACGCAGGGGCATTCGTACAGCGCTTCGACACAGTCTCGAAGTTCCCTGATAGAGAACTATATATGAAATGTATGGTAACACATTACAATAAGGTTCATTAGTTACTACATTAGTTAACATTAACAAAGAATGAACAATACTTCTTCAGCATTTGTTAATCTTTGGTAATGTTCATTTCAACATTTACTAATACTTTATTAAAATCTTGTTAACATTAGTTAATGCACTGTGAACTAACATGAACAAACAATGAACAGCTAGATTTGTATTAACTAACGTTAACAAAGAATAACAAATACAGTAACAAATGGTTAGTTCATGTTAGTTAATGCATGAACTAATGTTTAATAAATTAACCTTATTGTAAAGTGTTACCAAATGTATAAGAGGTTTTCATCAAACATTGTGCATCATGCCACTATGAACAGAAACAAAAGTGGAACTTGTTGAAGTCTGAATTCTGCTCCATATAAGATCATTCTTATGAACAATCTAGCACCGTCTGTCCATTATCTGAAACGCAGTTGGTATGTTATATTTAAAAGAATATTCTTGCTTTAATTCTTTGTACCTCAGAATGTTTGAAAAACAAGAAAGGTTTTGAAATGGCACAGTCCAGACTTAAACTCCGTTCACTGAAGCACAACTGAACACTGGTCAGACTGGGCAAACACTTGATTTCCTACAGAATTATGTGGTGATTCATTTATTTACCTCTCCATTTTCAATCACTTTGTGTGTATTGTTACTGTTCACACATTCTATTTGACAGTTATTTTACAGATGTTTAGAAAGCTAATCTTTAAGAATTTATTTTATAATACTGTGCAGTTACTCAAACTGTACAGTGAATACAGAATTAGGGATCCACCGAAATTTTGTGCACCAAAAAAATTCTGCCTAAAATGCAATTAAACATTATTTACAGTTTTCAGATGAAAGAGTTAAAAAAAGGCTGTTGAAAATACAAATAGAAAATGAAAATTCATTATATTAAATAATAGAATGCTGATGGTTATATGTAGCTGGAAAATAAATGTTTGTCTAACTTGATGACAAGGAAATTCAACAACGTTCTGACAAAATGTAACAAAAATCTCATTCTAGAATACTGCAGGCAAATTTCAGATGCGATTGTGAAATTCACGTGGTCATGTATCTATATGAAAATTCATAATGGGTCATTTTGTCCCCCATTTACAGTCTGGGTAAGCCAGTGCTAGTTGCCTAAAGTCAGAAGCAGTCTGCAGGATTTGAGCAGTCAGAGTTGATTGATTTGACAGAAAACTGTGTAGGGAATGATGGACATAGACTCTGATTTATTTTCACATTTTTCTGCTTGAGTTTGTTTGGGTCAACTCAAAAGTCTGGTAGTTTTGTTTATTGTGTGAAGCCCAGTTTTTCACAGTTTTTGCCAAGTGTATGATGCCTAGGCCCGGCTTCACAGACAGGGTTTAGATTAAGCCAGGATTAGGCCTTAGTTTAATTAGGACATTCAAAGCAAGTTTTATGAACATTAGGGGTGTGACGTGTTTCGAACTCGAAGCCGAAAAACTCGCGATACTGTACTGACGCGATTTGGAACTCCGACATGCCGTCATTGCGTCCCGGACCCGCCCCGCCCCGCCCCTCTACCCGGCCCTGGCTGCCTAGCCCGGCTTTATGGACCTCATGTCTTATGTAAACAGTACACAATGAATTCAGTTTTGTAGCCTAAACACCATTAACACCAAATAACAAGCTCCGTGTTTTGTTACTTTCGATAATAAGCAAGGTGTAATCTTTCAGATTCTGTCTATTTGATCACGAAATTCAAACAATAAATGGCGTTTTGGCGCTCTTTGATGTGACGTGACAGATCGCTTACTATGGCTCCTCATTTCAAGCGGCAGCGCGACGCGAGTAAACGCGATCATCTCTTCCTCAGTTACAGAAAAGACACCTGAAGGTATGTTGAAAGATACAGTATACTTACTGAAAGGCATCATAACTCGTGTAATCGCTCAATCAGTGTTTCAGCCGCGGAAAGACGTCAATAAAACAGCAAAGCTTTAGCTTGTCACTAGCATTATATTTACCTCAGCAGGCAAGTGATTCAGTGTCCACAACTTCCTATAAATGAACCTTTGCACTAAATAAATGCACTATGTTAGCCTGTATATTATATTTTACTTAACCTGTTAATGATATCTTGATTATTTAATTTATGTTTAAAATATCTTTCATGAAAATGACAACTGTGTAAATTATTAGAGTAAAAACACAAGTTAATGTAAAAACTGCCTTATGTTCAGTTTACATGTTTTCATACAATGTGTTGTGTGTTGATTATTATATCTAAAAAATAAATGGCATCTGAATTTAGGTTAAAAGTCTAGGCTACAACATTTAATGTTATAGTAATGTGCAGCCTTCAATATAGTTCACAGCATTAGCAGATTTTTTTAATCCTTGTGAAATGTTTAATTGTAACTGAATTAATTTAAAGACAAAGTCCTTTTTTTTCATTAAACCACTGTTTAAAAAAAAGCCATTTTAGCTTTCTAAACCGAACCGAACCCGAGACGTTAAAACCGTGGGAAAACCTGAACCGTCAGTTTTGTGTATCGTTACACCCCTAATAAACATGCCTTCAGAAAATCTTAAGACAAAACAATGGCACTGACATATTTTAAGATATGTCAGTGTATGCTCTTTTATTTTAGTGAACATTTTATTGCCCATGATATGAAGCCCTACTTGGCATTATTATGAAGACCTTACTTCAGAATTCTGCTGCATCAAGCATGCAAGTTTAAAAACTGTGAATACATTGATCTGCAGTGATAATGGTCTGTCTCAGGCAAGTTCAAAGTTCAAGTTCAAAGTGTTCAAAGCTCTATTTACAGAGTAGAAGAGAGACAAGTCATCAAAAATAATGTGCAGATTTTTCAAATGCATTTTCTCTCAGTAAATAATAACTTATCTATAGCAAGGAATAGAGGATTAGTATGTGCTTCTCGATATTTTGTTTAATTACTGAGTTTATGTGACATTAGAATTTGGACTGTGTGAGACATTTTGCATAATTTTGCAATTGCATATCATAGAATGGGTAAGGAAATGTTATCATTGAGACAGACCACTATTATTGTTGTTGATGATGTTTGTAATGCTTTTTATTAGGTTATTTTAATGCCATAAATAAAGGAAGTGCACCTTATATGAGCACCTTATATGTAGGCTCTATATACAATTAATAAAGCTTTACAGTTTCAAGTATTGCTATTCAATTGAAACATTTAAATCCACAATACTTGCACATAATTGTTTGTAGATACATGTCATCTACCTCTTTTTCTTTTTCTTTTTCTTTTTGTTGGTCTTTTCTGCCATCCAAATCCTCAGTCCTGCAATGACTTGTGTCCTATAATATGTTCAGCATTATCTCAATCAGTGCCAAATTGGCTGAATCATGCATCCTCTTTGTGAAAGGACAATGTCCTCTATAAGTTAATTACAGTATTGATTCTTGTCTTAGACATACAGATTTAGATCTTCTTCAAAAGATTCTCCTTCTGAGATCAGCCTCAAATTTCCTGCCAAATAACCACTTTGAGTTTGAATCAGATAAATGATGTCACAAAACCTAAATACCTGAATCTGTCCTATCTCAACAAGCAACATGGGTCATAACATATATCAAATAGCACTTTCCACAACAATTAGATATTCAGCTCTTAAAATGTTAAACTCTTTTTTTAAAAAAGCAAATGGTTAGTGAAAACAGATGCAGACATCTTGGATTCAAGGTCAGAATTGTTTGAGTCAAAGAATCGATTCAAAAGACAAACTGTTTTAAAAACTGGATGGATGCATGGTTCATTTTCATGAAGGCATATTTCACACAAGATTTAGTACAAAAGGCAGAAGAAAATTTGAACTGATAGTGTCAGATATAAGAGTTTGCATACACCTTCTGGTGCTACTTGGACACTTCATCAGTGTAGTACTCGGGGTCATAGGGTGTTTCGGGTTTTAAACTTCATACACCCTCACCCTGGACGAGCCCAGCCGGGGTGATCAGTCCCTGGCTTGTGTCCAAGTGGCATGTTGCTCCACATTTCCCCCCTCGTACCAGTCTCAGAGAGCCGCTGTTAATTCACAGTATATTTCTGTAGGCTATTTTCTCAAACTACACATATTATTACCCAGAATGGATTGTTTATTATGGTATATTACTGGTTTATTGTAAAATTGTATGTTAATGTCAGAATTTGGGCGTTTTTTTTTTTACAGCAAGATTTGACAGTTTACATTATTGCAGTAGTCAGTAGTCATCAAAACGCTAAATATGCTAATTAAAATGGCTATATAGAAGTATTGTGATTAAATTTATGTACAGGAAGATTGCAGTATAATTCTGATTTTCAGAAACCCTAAAAACAACATAAAATTTCTTCATTGTTTCTTTAAAATTATATAGGCTACACATGGGAATGTGGTGGTACGAAGCGATCCATACGATTGGAGCGCCTAATGCCCATAAAATTATGATCCTGGTTCTAGTAGATGAGGAAGGGGTTTAATGGGGTTTTATGATTTAGTCAAGTCAAGTCAAGTCACATTTATTTATATAGCGCTTTTCACAATACAGATTGTATCAAAGCAGCTTCACAGTGATAACATGACAGAAGTACAACACAGATAAGTAATATTGTTAAATGGTAAAAACCCGACTTAAGCAAGCCAAAAGCAAGGCAAAGCAAGGCGACAGTGGCAAGGAACCAAAACTCCATCAGATTGGATGGAGAAAAAACCTTGGGAGAACCCAGGCTTAGTTCGGGGCCAGTAGTCTCTCTGGCTTACATTCATATTGTTTATATATAATTATTAAATATAAATATTGTTTATATATAATACGGAGCCAGAACATATCGCCAGTGTTGAGTCGTTCTTCACAGGCGTTGGGGCATCCTAGAGATCCGCGAAGGCTGGATAGCAAACTGGACCTGACAACCGCCATTTTTCTCGGAACATCCCGCAGAGATAACAGCAGAAAGGCAGATGGGAGATAATCAGCAGTAGCTGATGTTCAGAATGATTTCCATTATACAGGAGTCAGTGTTAGAAAATCACTATCACAACTCTCGCAACCCAACCATAGTGGCTGGCCGACGTCGAACCGTTTGTTAAAAGGCTGTCCGAACCGCTGGTGCGTTAGCAGTTTCAGCGGCAAACGGTTCTGTATGGCATAACAGAGGACTAAAAGGTAAGCGTTATGTGAATGCTCGACTGAAGAGATGCGTCTTTAGTCTAGTTTTAAACTGTGTCAGCGAGTCAGAGCCTTGAACTCGTATCGGGAAGGCTGTTCCAGTAGTTTTGGAGCTAAATGCGAGAAGCGCCCTCCCTCCTTTAGTGGACTTATATATCCTAGGAATGACCAGAAGCCTTGAATTTAGGTGATCTTAAAGAGGGCAGGTGATGGATTGTAGGGCGAAAGAAGGTCCGTTAAGTACATTGGAGCTAAACCGTTTGAGGGCTTATAGGTTAGTAGTAGTATTTTGTAGTCTATGCTGGAACTTCACAGGTAACCAGTGTAAGAGTGGATGATAGTAAACGGTGTTATATGTGATCGGTATTTCTGACCTAGTAAGAACTCTAGCGGCTGCATTTTGGACTGTGAACTGTAGCTCGTCCATCGCGGATGCAGGACAGAGAACGGCTAACAAGGAGAGCATTACAGTAATCTAGTCTCGAGGTCATAAATGCATGAACTGAACTTTTCTGCATCAGAAACAGATAGCATGTTACGTAGCTTAGCAATGTTTCTAAGGTGGAAAAAGTCTGTTCTTGTAACCTTAGGATTTAGACCAGGG
>JAQIUQ010005495.1:0-31934 GCA_030378365.1 Hybognathus amarus
TGACATGGCAAAAGTAAATGTTCATGCAGACAAACTCTGGGTTAAAGTCTTTGTTTTCTGTCTTTTCCAGCTTGTACTATAAATGGGTTGATTGACTGATTTATATGCTCATAGTAAAGTGTGTTGTCAACCATATCAAAGCAAGCTGTTCTAAAGTAAAACTGTTGTCCATCATTTTACAAGCACAATCATTCTGGGAAATGAGCTCATAAAGTGAATTCTGAGAATGGGTCCCCAAAGCAGCAATAAATGGCAGATCAAGAAAAGTTTCTAATCCACAAGAATTCTGCCCGTTCAGTAACCAAGCACTAAAAACAATTGAACATTTTCAATGCAAACTAAAACCAAGACGAAATCAGAACATCACTTTGTGTGGTCATTCTTGTCTTTTTTTTTTTTCCCCTCAATCCATAAACAGCTGAAATTATATACAATTAAAACGATTATATACAATTGACTACATTAAATTTTCACTGATCATCAAAAAGGTATTTCTCCACATGCAGGTACAAAAAATGTTTATGAACTTTCCAGGTGTTAATTTCACAAGATGTATATGGTAAGTAGAGTTAAGGTTGAGTGCTAATGTGGATATAATCTCATACAGTTATAGGGTTATTTACATGGTTGCTTTTGCTTGCATTTACTGTCCTCTGAAAACAATTTAAAGTGAACATGTCAAAACTGTGTCCAAAGGGGTCATGAACTGGCTTTTTAAATTTTATTATATTGTTGTCCAAGGTCAACTTATGACGTTCGCTTGGTTTTTGCATTCAAAAACACCAAAATGAATAAGCAATAGGCTATTTTGTACCCAAGTTGTGAGCCTACCTGAAAAACAGTCTGTTTTTATGGGCGAGTCTCACTGAAGACTTGGAAGTAAACACCCACTGCTGTGAGGGGATAACAGTTTTGCATATTATAATGAATTTAACTAAAGTTTATCCATGCAGTCCTATTGGAATCCAGAGGAAGCTTATGCAGCGACTGTCTTCTTCCACAACCAGGCACTGCACAATATTCGCGAATTGGTGGGTGGGCGGGTCTAAACTGGCCGTGCGGGGGTGGTGTTTTATCTTCTTTGACGTCATAGTTCCCCACTTTTCAAAATGAGTCGTTTGCTGAGGCTGGTGTCAATAAAAGCTTTTATTGGACTAACAAGGAGGTTTTCAGTTCTGAAACTTACAGGATATTTCTTATAATATGATGACCTCTAAGATGTCAAAACCTCAAGGAAAATTTGATTTCTCAGTTCATCACCCCTTTAATCCTCCTAGGCATGGATTTCACCAGCGCTGCACAGGTCGTTGTTTCCGCTCCTCCATAATGACATCACCGATCTGCTGGATGTTAGACACATGGTGCTTCTCCACCTTCCGCTTGAGGATCACCACAGGTGCTCAATAGGGTTCAGGTCTGGAGAAACATTTGGTCACTCCATCACCTTCAGCTTCTTCAGCAAGGCAGTTGTCATCTTGGCGGTGTGTTTGGGGTTGTTCTCATGCCGTTCAGCACAGTTTCTGTAAGGAAGTGCATCATGTTCTGCTTCAGAATGTCTGTGGACATGCTGGAATCCATGTTTTCCTCAACTAGTGCAAAGTGCCTGTGCAGAATCAGTTTTGTGCCAAACACGTTTATATTAGTCTCATCAGACCACAGGACATGATTCCAGTAATTCATGCTCTTGGTTGCAGTGTGCGGTGTATGGTCTGTGCACTGACACAGCTGACCTTCCACTTCTGCAATCTTTAAAGGGGTGATGAACTGAGAAATCAAATTTACCTTGAGCTTTTGACATCTTAAAGGTCATCAATCTATAGGATATCCTGTAAGTTTTCAGAACTGAAAACGTCCTTGTTAGTCCAATAAAAGCTTTTATTGGCACCAGCCTCAACAAACGACTCGTTTATAAAATTGGGGAAATATGGCAGTCAAAGTCTAGAACACCACCCCCGCAGAAGCTCAACGCCTGCTTCAACGAGTTGGTTCTCACTGCGGAACATGAAATCCATGGGGAGAGTTGGATCCGGATTCAGACTCCTTCCACCTTACATACACCTCAAACCTACCCTACTCCGCCCCCTGATCCCTAAACCCACCCGTAAACCCAACCCTAATCCTACCCATCTCCAGCCCTTGGATCGTGATCCGACTCCTCCCCGTGGATCTCATGTACTGCATTTGAGGTGCTACTGGCTTCAACACGGCTGGTTTAGCCCCGCCACCGATTCGCGCATTACACGCATAGCTAAGTAGCCTAACACACGCACAACCGGCGCTGCATCATAGAATGTCTCTGAATAGGTTCACGCCCACTTTTGGGGGAAACAAACTAGACTCCTCATAGACTTCAATACAAAATAATGGCAAAAACCAACGTCCGTACACAGCAGACAGGCGTAAATAACTTAAGAAATCACTTATATACACCATGTCAAGTAATTATATGTCCACCCTGCCTGCCATAGAGTGTGAAAGATACATTTTTTTATGCCTGTTATCAACTAGCCCAGGCTACCTGCCATCATCATCATAAATTCATAAGATATACATTAAGGTTTTTTACTTTAAAAAACGAAATAAAATCATTCACTGGCTTACCCTGGTGACTCGACGAGGTACAAATAAATGTCCGGGTAAGACACCTTTGGCCACTGGGTGGCGTTGTTACCCCAATTTGACGCTGGGAGAATAAAGGGACATGTTTTTAAATTGGCCAAATTAAGTTTGTGTATGTATCTTTCACGCTCTATGGCAGGCAGGGTGGACATATAATTACTTGACATGTTTTATATAAGTGATTTCTTAAGTTATTTACGCCTGTCGGCTGTGTACGGACGTTGGTTTTTGCCGTTATTTTGTATTGAAGTCTATGGGGACTCTAGTTTGTTTTCCCCCAAAAGGGGGCGGGGACAAAATTGACAGTTGAGTTCCCGGATGTGCTATACATGCCTACCTCTTGATGACAAACCGGATCCAGCTACCAGCTAATATTGTGCAGTGCCTGGTTGTGGAAGACAGTCGCTGCATAAGCTTTAAACAAGACTGGATTTGCAGACCGATTAAGAGTAAAGAACGACAGGAATTGTACAACACACTCGAACATGTATGGACTAATCCGGTTGCCATTTGACAACAACGGACGTTTTCCCCACGTGCACCGACGGGTGAGTTGAACTCATTATAATATGCAAAACTGTTATCCACTCACAGCAGTAAACAAGGGCGTTTATTACCAAGTCTTCAATGCGAGTCTTCAAAATCCAAATTTCTAGTCTTCAGGTAGGCTCACAACTTGGAACAAAATAGCCTATTTCTTATTCATTTTGATGTTTTTGAATGCAAAAACCAAGCGAACGTCATAAATTTACCTCAGACAACATTATAATAAAATTTAAAAAGCCATTTTTAAAGCAATGCTGGCAGCACTTTTTTGAAGCCAGCTTCTGCACCTGACGCACAACACAAGGACTCTAAGTTCTTGGATTGACCCTTGCCAGGCCTGTTCCTCTTGTAAAACCTCTGTATGACCCTGGCCTGTATTGTAACTCAGTTTCAGGGTGTTAGCTCTCTTCTTACAGCCTAGGTCATCTTTGTGGAGAGCAACAATTCTAATTCTCAAATCCTTAGAGAGTTCTTTGCATGAGGTGCCATGTTGATCATCCAGCGCTCAGTATGAGAGAATGTACTGGCACAAAACTGCTCTAATACAAGATACACAAAGTTGAATGGTCCTGTCAAGCAGACAAAAACATGAACATAATGAATAGGACATGTGGCTTTTCATGGTTAAACAACATACAGTTTTATTATCACTTAGGGTGTACTCACTTTTCTTGCCGGCTATTTTGACAATAATGGCTGTATGTTGAGTTATTTTCAGAGGACAGTAAATATAGCTATACAAGCAGCAAAATATCCAAAATATATCCAAGTTTTATTTCTATAGTGTTGTCCCTTGAGAAGATATACTAAAATGTTTGCTGAAATGTGAGGGGTGTACTCACTTTCGTGTATATTTATATATATATATATATATATATATATATATATATATATATATATATATATATATATATATATATATATATATATATATATATATATAATCATCTCAATTAATCACATCTAACATTAACGTTTTTGTTTATGCAGTATGTATGGCATGGCAGGCACTTGAAATCACAATTCATCTCTACATCTATAATATGGTTTGTTGAAAATAACTACACTACTGGTCAAAAGTTTAAGTTTGGAAAGATTTTTTATGTTTTTAAAAGAAGTCTCTTCTGCTCACCAAGGCTGCAATTTTTTGATAAAAAATACACAAAAAAACACAGTAATATTGTGAAATATTATGACAATTTAAAATGACTTTCTTATGTTAATATATATTAAAATGTTATTTATTCCTCCTTCAGTGTCGCATGATCCTTCACAAATCACTCTAATATGATGATTTTATGCTCCAAAAACATGTATGATTATTATCCATGTTGAAAACAGTTTTTTTACATTTTTATTTCAGGATTCTTTGATGAATAGAAAGTTCAAAGAACAGCTTTTATTTAATTAGAATCTTTTCTAACATTATAAATGTCTTTACTGTGACTTTTGATCAATGTAACTCATCCTTGATGAATAGAAGTATTGATTTCTTATTTATTTCCCCAAAAAATAAAATACAAATTCTGACTGACCCCAAACTTTTTAAAGGGTAGTGTTTAATGTAACAAAAGCTTTCCATTTCAGATAAAAGCTGTTCTTTTGAACTTTCTATTCATCAAAGAATCCTGAAAT
This sequence comes from Hybognathus amarus, assembly GCA_030378365.1. Classification (NCBI taxonomy): domain Eukaryota; kingdom Metazoa; phylum Chordata; class Actinopteri; order Cypriniformes; family Leuciscidae; genus Hybognathus; species Hybognathus amarus. The sequence goes on from JAQIUQ010005495.1 coordinate 4,801, forward strand.
AAAAATGTAAAAAACTGTTTTCAACATGGATAATAATCATACATGTTTTTGGGAGCATAAAATCATCATATTAGAGTGATTTGTGAAGGATCATGTGACACTGAAGACTGGAGTAATGATGCTGAAAATTCAGCTTTTTTCAGAGGAATAAATTACATTTTAATATATTAACATAAAAAAGTCATTTTAAATTGTCATAATATTTCACAATATTACTGTGTTTTTGTGTTTTTTTTTATCAAAAAATTGCAGCCTTGGTGAGCAGAAGAGACTTCTTTTAAAAGCATAATTAAAATCTAAAATCTCACCGATCTTAAACTTTTGACCGGTAGTGTATGTGTAAAACTGATAGACAAACTTATGCTAAATGTTTTTGTGGATGGATGTGCTTTATGGCTTTAACTGTTTAATGTGAATGCCTTATGTATGCCCTACTGTATATGCCCAGTCATTTACGCTGTCATCACGTGGGTTTTGATAATCACGGTGTAGGTGCAGACCTGAACAGCACATGACATTGCTATCTGTGTTTAAACTAAACTCATTCAAGCCTTGCCAATTTAAACATTCAAGTGCAAGAAGACACTGAGTATCTTAGCAAACAGTAGTTTATGTCTCAAGTGAACATGAACAGTTGAGAAATACAACGCATGTGTATCGGTGTACTGGACCAGTGCATTGTGTCTTAAAGTGACAGCACAGTAGCCTTATATTCCTGCTGTGGTCTGTGTTTTTTAATGTTTATCAACAACAAAAGACAAGGAAATCACTCATTGCTCTCGACTGAATAGCTTTTGTAAGCGATGTATCTATTTAATTTATTCAGTGAAGGTTATATGCAATATTGTTAGACATTTTATTCAATTTCTGTACTTGAAAATTACAGATACCTGAAAAATCTGAAAAGTGCTTTTTATTTTATTTGTATCTTTGCTCTATTGTATTTATTTGGTCTGTATAGCTTGTAGTTTGATTATTTGTTATTATAGCCTCTATGCACGATCGCGTCCGAGTTTGTCTCAGCACGCCCACTTACATCCGGTGCTGCGTCAGTCTATGGTCAGAAGCCGGTTTTGCGTTAGGTGGAGATAGTGTCAAATTACACTTGCTGTTTATAAAAACGTCCTGCGGTTAACGTGAATGATGTAATACATAAATACATATAAATACATATCGTATGTAATTCGACTAGCGAATCAGCGCTTCTAAAATCGTTGTCTCAGTTTCTGAGAAAACGGATTTTATTGAAGTTTTGCCGCTATACACTTTGCCTGCAGAACGCGCTTCCGAAGTAGAGACGCTGACTGAAATTCTTTTGGACATACGTCATCAGGGTTCGTGCATAGAGGCTATTCTTTCTATATTTATTTGACAGTAGTACCGGACCGTACAGAAACCGTGAACCTAAAACCGGGATAACCAAACCGTCAGTCACACCCTATATATATATATATATATATATATATATATATATATATATATATATATATATATATATATATATATATATATATATATATGTATATATGTATATATGTGAATGGAATTTGGATTTGTATATACTCTTATTTGTAAATATGAATTCATATTTGTAACTCATACATACATACATACATACATACATACATATATATATATATATATATATATATATATAGACACTCAGTCATATTATAGGAAGGGAAATGCAACATGAATATATTTTGTGTCTGCCTTTCACAATGCTTTTGCATATTGCATGTCACTTGCAATTTGTATTCACACAGTGCAGTGAATAAACGCATCCCCACAGTGAATGTAAAGGTCTTGCAGCACAATTTTAAAATCTGTCAGTGCGTTTGCAATTTGTTCCTGTTTCTGTCTGGATTGCTTGAGGGGATGAGCGTTTCAGTGTGAAGAGAACTTGGAAGTGCTTCCTCTTCAAAGAGGCCATCTTGAAGGATACAGAAACACAGCAATGATTTGTGTCCTTTTATTTGAAGCTAGTGTGCAGTCATTCAGTGAGTATTATTAGGCAGCTGTTGTTGTTGTACGTCCCTGTGGTGTTAGTTTCCGTGTGTGGACGAAAGTGCTGCTCCCCCGCTTAATGATATCCCACTCTCACATTCCTGTCATAGCAGATCTCAATTCCCTCATGTGCTCTGCGGGACTAGATTCACATTTGGCCGGTCCTATGCATTCCACACCCACTCTACACCAGCCGTGTGCACTTTCCCTCTCTTTCCGACATCATCCCTCTTTTTTTTTCGTCTAATCCTCCCTTTTTCTGTCCATGATGCTCTCTGTCTCTTTGCTGGATAACATTGTTATCCTCTGAGATATATGGAATCTCCATTTCACACTTATCCTCTGTGGCAGCTGTCCAGATACTCAAACATTTGCTTTGTGATAGTGTCAGTAATAACTTAAGCCTCTTTGGGCCACCTACAGGCTCTCATATGTACATAATGAACAGTGTGATCTTGTGAACTAATAGGAAACATATTTTTTTATATCTGTTACATTAGGAGTAAATCATTACAGTAATATTAATATATTTGAATATAAAATTATATTAAGCACTACAGAACCAAGTAATTAAAAGTACTGTTGAGGGGTAAAGTCCACTTTTTTTTGCATAAGTATTATGCAAGTATAAAAAGGCTATTTTTGCTGCTGTTCCTTCTGTGAACTTCTATGTAAATGTTCTCTTTTCATTAAACGAGTAATAGCACTTTGCCGCAGGTTTGCTGTTGGTGCATTATACTTTGTGCAGGTCCATCATTCAATAAAAGCCTCTTTGCAAAGGCTGTTGTACATTGTGAGACGATCACAATGCCATCCACACTGAAATGTGCTGTACAAACTGTTTTGATTAGACACAGCTGGCTGCTCTGGCCAATCAATCTTTTTCTTCTATCTACGTAACCTATATCTTTGGTTATTAACTGTTATAGTCCTCCTTCTTCCCCAGCACCACCTGCCTAAATCTGCTAGGGGATTCTCCCTAATTTCCTTGCAGTAGCTCACTGTATGTGCATCTTTTGGCATTAGCCTTCACTCATGCAGCAGATCTAGTTTCGCCAAAATTATTCCTAAACATTCTATTCTTATCAATAAACAATGTTTAATTCTATTTGGAGAGGTGTCATGATTGAAATTAACTTCAGCTGCTATTTCCACACCTTTTTATAGGGACTGTTCAGAAGAATACACAGAGCTGTAGGTGCATCACATGCACTAACATCATAATGGCTTTTTTGTATTTTCAGTTAACATTTATTCTATCTCTATATGCACTCAATTGACCTATGGCTAAGCCACGCCCTCAACACGCGATGAGCCAATCACAGTGTGCAGCTAACCCAATAAAGGGAATGCATTCACGTGACTTTCCCGCCGGAACAACCCCCTCAGCCTGACTGAGTGGCAAAAGATCTGCTGCGTGACTGGATTTAATAGGGAAACTGCAAAAATGCGACTAAAACGAACAATTTTATCAATTTAAATTAAATGTTGGACTCAATATAGTGTTCCTTACAACTTACTAAAGATCGTGATCCATGGATATTATTGACATGCAGCCAGGAATCGTGTTGCCTGACAGTTATGTTTGCCTGATTTCGACACCGGGGAAATAGAAGCAATGTTGCAAATTTGCCTGTGAATGTTTTATATAAATACAATATAGGTTTAAATCTGGGTGATTACTTATATCAGTGTTATATATAGCCTATATATCATCATATCGTCCAGCCCTAAAACATTATATTTTTTTTAGTCAGTGTTTATTAAAAAAAACATCCAATAATGCAGAATATGGAATGATACATATTTAATTGATGAGTTGTTAATATAGCAGCTATGGAAAAAATTAAGAGACCACTGCCAAATCAGCAGTTGCTCTGGATTTATTATTTATATTCTAAATAATAAATCCAGAGCAACTGCTGATTTGGCAGTGGTGTTTTAATTTTTTCCATAGCTGTATATATATATATATATAACAATACAAAATAGATGGGGTATGGTTTTACAGCTAAATTCAGCATATTGACACAAAATGATAACTGCAAATCCACCTTTCGCTGACTGTAGTCCAGTTGTTTCTGTGAATTGCAGTGATCCATTTGCTCCTCTTTCTATAGCAGTCTGTAAAAATATACCTCCGATTTTTTGTCAAATCTAGTTGTACAGTGAATCGCAAAGCTCTTTCCCACTTTATATGTGTTGTGTTTGTTTTCGCGGCATTCACGCTGAACACATATACAGCCGCTCAGTCTTTTTGCCACTCACTGTGAGAAACTGCAGCACTCCGGCCGGAGGTGACATCACGCGCATTCCCTCTATACACTCGGACATTCTCTGCTTCCACTTCCATTGAAATACATTGCAGTTAGTAAGTTTTCATTTGTTTTTTTCTTGTCATTTTAGGTTTAAGAATGGTCAAACGTGCTGCATGGGGTACATGCAACTCTGACAATAGGTTCCTGAGAGGCTGAGCGACAGTGTGTATTTTTTACCCTTTCTCAAGCCACATCTCAACCGAGATAAGTGTCTGCTCTGGAAGTTATGCTGTAGCTAGACCACAACACCAACTAAACGTGGATAAAGTAAACTAGGATGTCTACATCTGATCTAAGTTAAGTCAACAATGTATTTGAATGTTATCTTTAACATCTCTGAACGTAACGTTGTTAGACGTACATTAGAAAACATTAACGTTAGCTTCTAGCTGCGTTGTACATCATGTCAATTAGCTTCATTAATGTATATCTGTAAATAACAGTGTAAATAACAAAAGTTAACAATGTTGTGCTGAATGATTCATGTAAATACCGTAGCACCAAACGGTGATGGCAACGATGTGCGGTTTATCATGTTTACATTGACCTGTACATTTCGGCCTGGAGCTGAAGCTTTTCATTGACCTTCTCAACAATAAAATTATTAATATAGCCCTCCAATGCATAGTTAATGCCCTTTAGGTGACTTCAAGATGATATATAATTTTTCTGTCTCCAAAAATCACCATTTGCCTCCTGTGAAATGTCTCCTACTGTGACAGCTGCCATAGCGCCCGTGCCGTGTTTGTCCGAGTGAGTGAAGGGGGCGTGGCTTAGCCATAGGTCAATAATACATAAATAAATGAGTTCAGCTTTCTACAACAAATATTTTTTTGGATGCTCTAGACTATTTTAAGTCGTGAAGTGAGCAGGATATATTAAAATGTAGTGTATAGATTCAGCAAGCATGTATTTATGATATTAAGCAGGGACAGCCGTTCTCGGAGCTTAGTTTTCCAATGTAAATCTGTGGTGAAAAATGGAACTGCAGCGCACTTTCAAATACATCCATCGGTGAAGATTTCTGGCTGCCCCGCTTATTTGTATGTGACCTTATTGTAAACCTTACTCCAGAACAAGACGCTGTTAGTCCGCTTCAGCTATATGTCTCCATCAGGTCAGTAACTAGTTGGCATGTCTGTTCTTCCTATGTGGAGTTGCGTATCAAATTTATATATGTATACAACCTTTAGTTTAAAGTGATACATTTCGTCGAAATACTATGCACATGGCACCCTTTAGCGTCAATATAGCACGCACTGTTATGGCTAGATTTAGGTCTGGGGTATAGGGTCTGCGTCTCATGGACACTAAAGGATGCCAGTCACCTGTATGACGCCTTGGGTTCTGCGTGTTATATTGACGCTAAAGCAGTGGTCTCAAACTCACGGCCAGGGGGCCATTTGACACCCGGGTGAGTATTTTGCGGCCCCCGACTTGACGTTAAAGTTTAATGTTAGTGCGGCCCGTCATTGCGTGTGCTACGTTTTTTTTTTTCTGATTATCCCTTATGGGCTACCATAGATAGTCCGCGTGACAGCTTACGGTGGGTTTGTTGTCAATAGTTGTCATAGACAACCGCGAAGTGCGTCTGGAAAAAATGAGCGTGTCGCTTCAATTATGGGCGCGCTTGCCACGAACTTGAGCACGTGCAAAATATGTGAGCGTGATATGTGAACAGGCCCAAGGCGAGCTAACACCAATCAGGCCACAAGCTACTTGTAGCTTGCGAGCGACGTGTTGGAGATCCCTGCAAAAAAGTGGTAACCTGCATTAACTTCAGCATCTATTGACATTTACATTTATTTATTTAGCAGATGCTTTTATCCAAAGCGATTTACTAATGAGAACAATAGAAGCAGTTAAACTAACAATAGGACGCAATATTCAATTGCTACAGTATGATCTTTCCTAGTTTATTCTAACACAGTTTGTGTACTTTTTTACTGTTATTTTATTTTATTTTTTATAAAGATAAGAGATATAGAACAGAAGATAAAGTGTTAGTATTAATGGATCAAGTGTTGCCGAAAAAGATGCATCTTCAGCCATTTCTCTGAAAATGTCCACGGACATTCCTCCAGCATGAACAGACCAGAAAAAGGTCAGAGAAAGAGATTTTTGTGCCTCTTTAAGATGAATTTGGGGAAACCACTTGAAACATTTGTTGTGTTGAACTATTTTAATTACTTTTGTTTTATTTGTTGTGAAAATTGGACAATAAACATGATTTGCAATACACTGAATAATTTAGATTACAACTGCATACAGGCTTACCTGTGAGTTTCATTTAAACCTACATCATCCTTGCATAATGCCTATAGGCCAGGTATCTATCTAAACATGCATTGCTTCATGTAAATGTGATGATGTATTCATCTGTCTCATGTTTACAGCTTTTGCACCTTATACAGTATATGCTCTACTTGTACTGGGAGGAAATTAGGAAAGTTAGAGTAAGCGTGGATGTGTTTCTTCTAATTTTCTTGATGAAACAGTAATCTTACTAAAAGCCTGTGTGAATTAGTGCTGGGTCATTATTTCAACTTGTGGGAGACAGTGATTATCTGCTTCCAACAGAACTGATTGCTCTAAGGTATGCTGAACGTGTTCGAGATGCACAGCGACACAGCTTGAATATGAATACGTAAGCTCTTCATGTTCATCATGCCCCTAATGAAAGCACACTCAGATGTTAAACCCATACTGTTAAGATGTTGGCCTGTGGTTGCCCAGAGGGCTTCAGGTGAAACCACATGCAGGAACTAGATGTTCTCAGGGGCCATAGAGACAGGGAGCACCCTGACCTTGTGTGTAATGAGCGTCCTGTGATAGATCGCTGTGCCAATGCGCTCACTCGCCTCTCTGTGGGGCTGTCCAATTTCCAGACGCAGATAGATTGTTCTTTGTTTTTCTTCACACCTCCACAGCGCAATTAATCTTCTCTGAGTCCATCTCCATGTCTGACTCCAGCATAGCGGACACCTCTCGAGCCGGTAGGTGATAAACTCACACGCCAGGGGCAAATGCACCATGGCCTGCTGAAATAAGAAAGAAGATGTTAAAATGCATAGCTCTGTTGGCTTTTTTTCACCTTGTATTCTGGACAAAGCCCAGGGTATTATTTATCTTTGCTCCACTGAGAGATTCATTTTGGTTTCAAAATATTTCAAAGCTAGAATTTCCCCATCAGTAATCTTGTATCGATTAAAAAAGGAATGCTGATCTGCTGTATTGCCAACTGCATGTTTTGCATTAACAATGGCAACATACTGTGGAGCTTAAGCCATGATTTTTTGCCTTTTTAAGCCAGTTTAAGCATTGAGCAGTAAAAGTAGTGATTCATAAGGCAAGCTTAAAATCAGGGTGCAATGGGAGGCTGAGCCTCCTTGAACTAATTTCGGAAGTTTTACCTTTCACTAAACATATTTAGATATATCGAAATCGTCTTCCATTGTGATTTTCCGTATATCTAAATATGTTTAGTGAAAGGTAAAACTTCCGAATCGTCGCGTAAACAATGCGTGACGTCAGACGCGCGAGAGATCACTTCCGGCATAACGTCTGGCTGGAGACGGTCCGAGCCCGTCTAACGGAGAGCCTTGGCACTTCCTATTAGCCCCATTGTGTATCATCTTGGTTGGAGTTCCATTAGAATTCCACTGGAGGTGATCGTGGTTAGACCAGAATGAATGGGAGTCTGATGGGGCTAAACGGCTAGATGTGTCTCTTTCACCTGCTTGTCGTTGAATCAACATAGATTTTATTGTTGATTCTGCGAGTTCAATATAGATTATAGGCCAAAAGTTGAACGAACGAGTACTTATGTCCTTTTGATTTCTACAGGTTAGGCTGTTGTTGGCTGGAACACGCCTAGCATTCTGCTATTGTGTGATGTCATCACATTTTTGAACGGATTTTTAGAACAGATAAGTGAACTTAAAAATGCAATTTTCAGCTGAGTGTGTTGAACTTGCAACTTTCAAATTACTTGACAAAAAATTACATCCTGATGGATTTCCGGGGGTGAAACCCCATCGACTCCTATTCATTCTGCACTTGACAGGAGCGCCCCTGCATGGACAGAGACGTGTTACTGCAGCCAGTCCAGAAACACCGGAAGTAACCAGCCAGTGTCAATCTCTTCAATTAGACATTCTCTGAGACAGTTCGAGCTTCAGTCCAGTTCGACATCTGATTTAGATCAGTTCGACGCTGCAACAAGAGGTAAAAGGATATAAACACTGTTCGCTTTTCTCACACAAACTGCTCATTTCATATCTTAGGCCATCAGTGTGTACTTACATTCACGAGTCATTAAATCATGTTTAATTTTGACTTTTCTTTGTGCATGCTCTTTTGGGAGAGCTCCATGTTTGTCAAGCAATGGTTGATGGGAGCATTTTGTAACTCTTTCGTAAAACCTTTTTTTTTAACCTGACATTCTATAAAGCAGAAATCAGTAATACCAAATAGATAAACTGGCTAGCAATATGTTTTTGTCTCAAGAAAAGGTTGTGAAAGCAACACTAAAGAAATTTTAGAACATATGCGTTGACCTTGGGGTCTGGATTTTAGCCCATAACAATAGGGTTCATTCACACTGCAGGCTGAAGCGCCTAATTCCGATTTTTTTGCCTATATGCAACCTGTATCTGATTTTCATGACAGTCTGAACGACACAGATCCGGATACTTCAAATGCGACCAAGGCCACTTGGGTAGTGTGGTCCAAATGGGATATGTACTCCGATCTTTTGAAATGCGACTGCAATCTGAACATCGATCTCAGGTCAGCAAACACATCCATTTAGCTACTCCGCAAACAGAGTGAGCGTGATTTGTTGACCGGTGAGTCCTGCCACGCATGCGGGGGTCGCTGTGGCCCATTTCATCGTCACAATTTCACCCACAGAGGTTCAGAACAACTCATTGGAAATGCGAGTATGGGCCTTGCAAAATTAATCCAATTTTTTCAAAAATTCGGCGAATTGAGAACATTTAAGCGCCGGCAGCTGTGAGCGTAAGCCTAAGATAGACCGAGATATTTTCATGGACATGTACTCTTTAAGATAAAGCCGAAACTGGCACGTACACTTAAGCTCAAGGATATGTTGTTTACTTGCTACAAACTGCCTCAAACGAAATACTTAAATCGGTCAAAGACCATCGCCACTGACCCTTGCAAACTTTTGACTACACAAACACAAAACATTCCTCTGAAGCACTTGTTGTTTAGCAGTTGGACTGGTGGTTTTCACTGGGACTTTTGTCTTTGTGTGCAGTGTACTGTGATGGTCCTTGAAAATTTTATGAAGTGGTTACTTCATATTATTTTGCTTTCTTGTTTCTGTTGCATGCTAAAATGAGAGTGACTCTTCAATATGTATAGGCTATACACTACAATTCAAATATTTAGGGTTGAGTTTTTTTAAGAGAAGTTTCTTATGCTCTCTAAGTATCGTTTCTTGCTCAGATGTAATTGTCAAAAACAGTAATAGTGTGCAATATTATTACAATTCAATATAACTGTTATATATATAATATTAAAGATGTATTTGATTCCTTTGATGCAAAGCTGAAATATCAGGATCATTACTATCGTCCTCAGTGTCACATGATCCTTCTGAAATCATTCTAAAATTCTGATTAAAAAGAAAATGTATTTTGTGATTAGAATGTTCAAAAGAACAGCAATCATTTAAAATATAATTTTTTGTAACATAAATAAACAAGTGTATGCTCTTTGCAGAGAGCATCGCAGCACTGGCCGCTTTACCTGGTTTAGCCCTTCTCTTCGATGTCATCACTGAATAGATTATCTTTATTGTGTGTGAGCATGCGTCGAAAAAACATATCTTTGACAGAATAAAATGATTTTGAGGCACATTGTTTACATTAATTACAAAGCATTTGGAGCTGTAGGTGATGGGCTGAAGATCCTGAGCATCCTTGAACAAAGAAAAAGGACTGATATGGTCAGCAGCCGAATTTTGATACTAAACGGGAATTCTAACATAGCTTTCTACAGACATCTACTGGAAATCACCTGGATACTAGGGATGTGTGTTGGCCTGTCAGTGATGATCGGGCAGATAATCACAAAGGCCACCAGCTGTCTTCAGAGTGAAATCGGAAAATGCGCGCTGTGAACGGTTTAGTGTCACGGAAATATGCAGATTGGAAATATTTATTTATAAGATATCGTTCACAGTTAATGTTTTCTGAGAAGTGCTTCATTTCATTCAGAGGTTCAGATTAGGCCTAGTCATAAATCGGTTACATTTCAATATCAAAATGCTTCAATGTCAAATTATTTATTTTAAATCACATTTTTAATGTTTGATGTTGTGTTTTTTATTTTTCTTATTTTTTTTTTCTTGACAGTGAAACGAACTCGTGACGGGAGACCAGTTTAGATTTTTTTTTTGTGTTCAATGACAAGAACAACATGATTGGTGAGTAAGCTACAGATTTTCTTTCAAATTGATGTCCGGAAGTTACAGCTTCGGTGTACGGTTCAAACCACACAACATTTCAGCGCCTCGAGCCGCTACACGGTGCGTCACGTGTTCAAGTGATGTGTTAACGACTGTGAGGATGCTAATTGATATCTTTTCGTCTGCTCAACATGAGCGCGTTGCTACCACATATTCCTCTACAGAAAACGTAATATTAGAGTGCAGCACCATTTAATTGAGCAAAGTGCAGAAATGTGCCATTTGGTTCACACCCCCCCCCCCTTTTTACACAATAAATTGTCATTATTGTTATCCACTAGAGGGCGTACTCAGCCCAATTTCTCATCTAATCACGTGACGTGTCTAAAAGAATGGAATCATATCACGTTACAAACACATCACAGTGGACTCTTGATTCTTATATTTAAAAGGGGGGGGGGGGGGGGGTATAAACAAATGGCAGCATTTCTGCCACTTTGTAGATTAAATGAGTACTACCACTCTAATATGTTACGTTTTCTGTCAAGGGATATTGTGTGGTAGGCAACGCGCTCATGTTTCGGCAGACAAAGAAGTGTCAATTCACATTCCTCACAGTCGTTAAGCACATTAAACAGGAAGAGATCACTTTGAACACGTGACACAGGCCCATCTAGCGGCCTTCAGAGGGCGCTGAAATCAATATTTGGGTTCTGTGGTTTGAACCGTACACCAAAGCTGTAACTTTCCAGACATCGATTTGAAAGGAAAATTCTGTCACCATTTACTCACCAATCATGTTGTTCTTGTCCTGATTTGAACACAAAAGATGTCAGGCAGAACGACAGTCCCAGTCACCATTCGTTTTCACTGTAGAGAAAAAAATAAGAAAATAAAAAACATAAATTGTGATCATTTTGACATTGGACATTAAAAATGTGATTTAAAAATGATAATTTTGACATTGGACATTTGATATTAAAAAATGTAACCGAATTTATAACTAGGCCTAAATCTGAACCTCTGAAATGAAATGAAGCACTTCTCAGAAACATTAACTGTGAACGCATATCTTATAAATAAATATTTCCAATCTGCATATTTCCATAACACTAAACCATTCACAGCACACATTTTGATTTCACTTGAAGACAGCTGGTGGCCTTTGGATCAATCTACCAGATCATCACTGACAGGCCAACACACATCTGTGACCAGGTAGTCTATAATGTCTGTAGAAAGCTATGTTAGAATTCCCATTCATATCAAATTCGGCTGCTAGCATATCATCCTTTTTCTTTGTTCAAGGATGCTCAGATCTTCAGCCGATCACCTAAACTCCAAATGCTTTGTAATTAATGTAAACAATGTGCCTCAAAATCATTTTTATTCTGTCAGAAGATATGTTTTTTCGATGTATGTCACACAATAAAGATAATCTATTCATGATGACATCAAAGAGAAGGGCTAAACCAGGTAAACAGCAGTGTTGCTGATGCTCTCTGCAAGAGCATACACTTGTTTATTTATGTTACAAAAAATTATATTTTAAATGATTGCTGTTCTTTTGAACATTCTAATCACAAAATACATTTTTTTTTAATCAGAATTTTAGAATGATTTAGAAGGATCATGTGACACTGAGGACGAGTAATGATCCTGATATTTCAGCTTTGCATCAAAGGAATCAAATACGTCTTTAATATATATATATATAACAGTTATATTGAATTGTAATAATATTGCACACTATTACTGTTTTTGACTATTACATTTGAGCAAATAAAATGCTTAGAGAGCATAAGAAACTTCTCTTAAAAAAACTCAACCCTAAATATTTGAATTGTAGTGTATAGCCTATACATATTGAAGAGTCACTCTCATTTTTTAGCATGCAACAGAAACAAGAAAGCAAAATAAATATAAAGTAACCACTTCATACAAACTTTTCAAGGATCATCTACATACAGTACACTGCACACAAAGACAAAAGTCCCAGTGAAAACCACCAGTCCAACTGCTAAACAACAAGTGCTTCAGAGGAAGGGTTTTGTGTTTGTGTATTAAAAGTTTTGCAAGGGTCATGGCAATGGTCTTTGAACGATTTAAGTATTTTGTTTGAGGCAGTTTGTAGCAAGTAAACAACATATCCTTGAGCTTAAGTGTACATACGTTTTGCTTTATCTTAAGAGTCATGTCCATGAAAATATCCTGGTCTACTTAGGCTACGTTCACACTGCAGGGCTTAATGCTCAATTCTCGATTTTTTGAAAAAATTTGATTTTTTTGCAAGGCCGTTCACATTTCCAATTAAATGCGACCTTTTGTGATCTCCTGTGTGAACGTGAAATGACCCAGAAGTGACCCGCATGCGCAGAAGAGTACTCAACGGTCAACGACGTCACTTGTTGTTTGCGGAGTAGCTAAATGGATGTGTTTGTGACCTGGTCGTTCAGATTGCAGTCGCATTTCAAAAGATCGGATACATATCGCATTTGGACCACATACCCAAGTGGCCTTGGTCGCATTTGAAAGATCGGATCTGTGTCGTTCAGACTGTCATGAAAAAATCAGATACAGGTTGCATATAGGCAAAAAAATCGGAATTAGGTCGCTTCAGCCTGCAGTGTGAACGAACCCTCATTGTATGGGCTAAAATCCAGACCCCAAGGTCAACGCATATGTTCTAAAATTCTCTTTAGTGTTGCTTTCACAACCTTTTCTTGAGACAAAAACATATTGCTAGCCAGTTTATCTATTTGGTATCACTGATTTCTGCTTTATAGAATGTCAGGTTAAAAAAAAAGGTTTTACAAAAGAGTTACAAAATGCTCCCCATCAACCATTGCTTGACAAACATGGAGCTCTCCCAAAAGAGCATGCACAAAGAAAAGTCAAAATTAAACATGATTTAATGACTCGTGAATGTAAGTACACACTGATGGCCTAAGATATGAAATGAGCAGTTTGTGTGAGAAAACGAACAGTGTTTATATCCTTTTCACCTCTTGTTAGCAGCCGTCGAACTGATCTAAATCAGATGTCGAACTGGACTGAACTGAACTGTCTCAGAGAATGTCTAATTGAAGAGAATTGACACTGGCTGGTTACTTCCGGGTTCTGGACTGGCTGCAGTAACACGTCTCTGTCCATGCAGGGGCGCTCCTGTCGAGTGCAGAATAAATGGGAGTCGATGGGGTTTCACCCCCAGAAATCCATCAGGATGTAATTTTTTGTCAAGTAATTTGAAAGTTGCGTTCAACACACTCAGCTGAAAATTGCATTTTTAAGTTCACTTATCTGTTCTAAAAATCCGTTCAAAAATGTGATGACATCACACAATAGCAGAATACTAGCGAGTTCCAGCCAACAACAGCCTAACCTGTAAGAAATCAAAAGGACATAAGTACTCGTTCATTCCACTTTTGGCCTATAATCTATATTGAACTTGCGGAATCAACAATAAAATCTATGTTGATTCAACGACAAGCAGGTGAAAGAGACACATCTAGCCCGTTTAGCCCCATAGACTCCCATTCATTCTGGTCTCGCCACGATCACCTCCAGTGGAATTCTAATGGAACTCCAACCAAGATGATACACAATGGGGCTAATAGGAAGTGCCAAGGCTCTCCGTTAGACGGGCTCGGACCGTCTCCAGCCAGACGTTATGCCGGAAGTGATCTCTCGCGCGTCTACGTCACGCATTGTTTACACGGCGATTTCGGAAGTTTTACCTTTCACTAAACATATTTAGATATACGGAAAATCACAATGGAAGACGAGTTTCGATATATCTAAATATGTTTAGTGAAAAAGGTAAAACTTCCGAAATTAGTTCCAGGAGGCTCAGCCTCCCATTGCACCCTGATTTTAAGCTTGCCTTATGAATCACTACTTTTACTGCTCAATGCTTAAACTGGCTTAAAAAGGCAAAAAATCATGGCTTAAGCTCCACAGTATGTTGCCATTGTTAATGCAAAACATGCAGTTGGCAATACAGCAGATCAGCATTCCTTTTTTAATCGATACAAGATTACTGATGGGGAAATTCTAGCTTTGAAATATTTTGAAACCAAAATGAATCTCTCAGTGGAGCAAAGATAAATAATACCCTGGGCTTTGTCCAGAATACAAGGTGAAAAAAAGCCAACAGAGCTATGCATTTTAACATCTTCTTTCTTATTTCAGCAGGCCATGGTGCATTTGCCCCTGGCGTGTGAGTTTATCACCTACCGGCTCGAGAGGTGTCCGCTATGCTGGAGTCAGACATGGAGATGGACTCAGAGAAGATTAATTGCGCTGTGGAGGTGTGAAGAAAAACAAAGAACAATCTATCTGCGTCTGGAAATGCGGACAGCCCCACAGAGAGGCGAGTGAGCGCATTGGCACAGCGATCTATCACAGGACGCTCATTACACACAAGGTCAGGGTGCTCCCTGTCTCTATGGCCCCTGAGAACATCTAGTTCCTGCATGTGGTTTCACCTGAAGCCCTCTGGGCAACCACAGGCCAACATCTTAACAGTATGGGTTTAACATCTGAGTGTGCTTTCATTAGGGGCATGATGAACATGAAGAGCTTACGTATTCATATTCAAGCTGTGTCGCTGTGCATCTCGAACACGTTCAGCATACCTTAGAGCAATCAGTTCTGTTGGAAGCAGATAATCACTGTCTCCCACAAGTTGAAATAATGACCCAGCACTAATTCACACAGGCTTTTAGTAAGATTACTGTTTCATCAAGAAAATTAGAAGAAACACATCCACGCTTACTCTAACTTTCCTAATTTCCTCCCAGTACAAGTAGAGCATATACTGTATAAGGTGCAAAAGCTGTAAACATAGAGACAGATGAATACATCATCACATTTACATGAAGCAATGCATGTTTAGATAGATACCTGGCCTATAGGCATTATGCAAGGATGATGTAGGTTTAAATGAAACTCACAGGTAAGCCTGTATGCAGTTGTAATCTAAATTATTCAGTGTATTGCAAATCATGTTTATTGTCCAATTTTCACAACAAATAAAACAAAAGTAATTAAAATAGTTCAACACAACAAATGTTTCAAGTGGTTTCCCCAAATTCATCTTAAAGAGGCACAAAAATCTCTTTCTTCTGACCTTTTTCTGGTCTGTTCATGCTGGAGGAATGTCCGTGGACATTTTCAGAGAAATGGCTGAAGATGCATCTTTTTCGGCAACACTTGATCCATTAATACTAACACTTTATCTTCTGTTCTATATCTCTTATCTTTATAAAAAATAAAATAAAATAACAGTAAAAAAGTACACAAACTGTGTTAGAATAAACTAGGAAAGATCATACTGTAGCAATTGAATATTGCGTCCTGATTGTTAAGTTTAACTGCTTCTATTGTTCTCATTAGTAAATCGCTTTGGATAAAAGCATCTGCTAAATAAATAAATGTAAATGTCAATAGATGCTGAAGTTAATGCAGGTTACCACTTTTTTGCAGGGATCTCCAACACGTCGCTCGCAAGCTACAAGTAGCTTGTGGCCTGATTGGTGTTAGCTCGCCTTGGGCCTGTTCACATATCACGCTCACATATTTTGCACGTGCTCAAGTTCGTGGCAAGCGCGCCCATAATTGAAGCGACACGCTCATTTTTTCCAGACGCACTTCGCGGTTGTCTATGACAACTATTGACAACAAACCCACCGTAAGCTGTCACGCGGACTATCTATGGTAGCCCATAAGGGATAATCAGAAAAAAAAAAACGTAGCACACGCAATGACGGGCCACACTAACATTAAACTTTAACGTCAAGTCGGGGGCCGCAAAATATCACCCGGGTGTCAAATGGCCCCCTGGCCGTGAGTTTGAGACCACTGCTTCAGCGTCAATATAACACGCAGAACCCAAGGCGTCATACAGGTGACTGGCATCCTTTAGTGTCCATGAGACGCAGACCCTATACCCCAGACCTAAATCTAGCCATAACAGTGCGTGCTATATTGACGCTAAAGGGTGCCATGTGCATAGTATTTCGACGAAATGTATCACTTTAAACTAAAGGTTGTATACATATATAAATTTGATACGCAACTCCACATAGGAAGAACAGACATGCCAACTAGTTACTGACCTGATGGAGACATATAGCTGAAGCGGACTAACAGCGTCTTGTTCTGGAGTAAGGTTTACAATAAGGTCACATACAAATAAGCGGGGCAGCCAGAAATCTTCACCGATGGATGTATTTGAAAGTGCGCTGCAGTTCCATTTTTCACCACAGATTTACATTGGAAAACTAAGCTCCGAGAACGGCTGTCCCGCTTAATATCATAAATACATGCTTGCTGAATCTATACACTACATTTTAATATATCCTGCTCACTTCACGACTTAAAATAGTCTAGAGCATCCAAAAAAATATTTGTTGTAGAAAGCTGAACTCATTTATTTATGTATTATTGACCTATGGCTGAAGCCACGCCCCCTTCACTCACTCGGACAAACACGGCACGGGCGCTATGGCAGCTGTCACAGTAGGAGACATTTCACAGGAGGCAAATGGTGATTTTTGGAGACAGAAAAATTATATATCATCTTGAAGTCACCTAAAGGGCATTAACTATGCATTGGAGGGCTATATTAATAATTTTATTGTTGAGAAGGTCAATGAAAAGCTTCAGCTCCAGGCCGAAATGTACAGGTCAATGTAAACATGATAAACCGCACATCGTTGCCATCACCGTTTGGTGCTACGGTATTTACATGAATCATTCAGCACAACATTGTTAACTTTTGTTATTTACACTGTTATTTACAGATATACATTAATGAAGCTAATTGACATGATGTACAACGCAGCTAGAAGCTAACGTTAATGTTTTCTAATGTACGTCTAACAACGTTACGTTCGAGATGTTAAAGATAACATTCAAATACATTGTTGACTTAACTTAGATCAGATGTAGACATCCTAGTTTACTTTATCCACGTTTAGTTGGTGTTGTGGTCTAGCTACAGCATAACTTCCAGAGCAGACACTTATCTCGGTTGAGATGTGGCTTGAGAAAGGGTAAAAAATACACACTGTCGCTCAGCCTCTCAGGAACCTATTGTCAGAGTTGCATGTACCCCATGCACACGTTTGACCATTTTTAAACCTAAAATGACAAGAAAAAAACAAATGAAAACTTACTAACTGCAATGTATTTCAATGGAAGTGGAAGCAGAGAATGTCCGAGTGTATAGAGGGAATGCGCGTGATGTCACCTCCGGCCGGAGTGCTGCAGTTTCTCACAGTGAGTGGCAAAAAGACTGAGCGGCTGTATATGTGTTCAGCGTGAATGCCGCGAAAAACAAACACAACACATATAAAGTGGGAAAGAGCTTTGCGATTGCACTGTACAACTAGATTTGACAAAAAATCGGAGGTATATTTTTACAGACTGCTATAGAAAGAGGAGCAAATGGATCACTGCAATTCACAGAAACAACTGGACTACAGTCAGCGAAAGGTGGATTTGCAGTTATCATTTTGTGTCAATATGCTGAATTTAGCTGTAAAACCATACCCATCTATTTTGTATTGTTATATATATATATATATACAGCTATGGAAAAAATTAAAACACCACTGCCAAATCAGCAGTTGCTCTGGATTTATTATTTAGAATATAAATAATAAATCCAGAGCAACTGCTGATTTGGCAGTGGTCTCTTAATTTTTTCCATAGCTGTATATTAACAACTCATCAATTAAATATGTATCATTCCATATTCTGCATTATTGGATGTTTTTTTTAATAAACACTGACTAAAAAAAATATAATGTTTTAGGGCTGGACGATATGATGATATATAGGCTATATATAACACTGATATAAGTAATCACCCAGATTTAAACCTATATTGTATTTATATAAAACATTCACAGGCAAATTTGCAACATTGGCTTCTATTTCCCCGGTGTCGAAATCAGGCAAACATAACTGTCAGGCAACACGATTCCTGGCTGCATGTCAATAATATCCATGGATCACGATCTTTAGTAAGTTGTAAGGAACACTATATTGAGTCCAACATTTAATTTAAATTGATAAAATTGTTCGTTTTAGTCGCATTTTTGCAGTTTCCCCTATTAAATCCAGTCACGCAGCAGATCTTTTGCCACTCAGTCAGGCTGAGGGGGTTGTTCCGGCGGGAAAGTCACGTGAATGCATTCCCTTTATTGGGTTAGCTGCACACTGTGATTGGCTCATCGCGTTTGAGGGCGTGGCTTAGCCATAGGTCAATTGAGTGCATATAGAGATAGAATAAATGTTAACTGAAAATACAAAAAAGCCATTATGATGTTAGTGCATGTGATGCACCTACAGCTCTGTGTATTCTTCTGAACAGTCCCTATAAAAAGGTGTGGAAATAGCAGCTGAAGTTAATTTCAATCATGACACCTCTCCAAATAGAATTAAACATTGTTTATTGATAAGAATAGAATGTTTAGGAATAATTTTGGCGAACTAGATCTGCTGCATGAGTGAAGGCTAATGCCAAAAGATGCACATACAGTGAGCTACTGCAAGGAAATTAGGGAGAATCCCCTAGCAGATTTAGGCAGGTGGTGCTGGGGAAGAAGGAGGACTATAACAGTTAATAACCAAAGATATAGGTTACGTAGATAGAAGAAAAAGATTGATTGGCCAGAGCAGCCAGCTGTGTCTAATCAAAACAGTTTGTACAGCACATTTCAGTGTGGATGGCATTGTGATCGTCTCACAATGTACAACAGCCTTTGCAAAGAGGCTTTTATTGAATGATGGACCTGCACAAAGTATAATGCACCAACAGCAAACCTGCGGCAAAGTGCTATTACTCGTTTAATGAAAAGAGAACATTTACATAGAAGTTCACAGAAGGAACAGCAGCAAAAATAGCCTTTTTATACTTGCATAATACTTATGCAAAAAAAAAGTGGACTTTACCCCTCAACAGTACTTTTAATTACTTGGTTCTGTAGTGCTTAATATAATTTTATATTCAAATATATTAATATTACTGTAATGATTTACTCCTAATGTAACAGATATAAAAAAATATGTTTCCTATTAGTTCACAAGATCACACTGTTCATTATGTACATATGAGAGCCTGTAGGTGGCCCAAAGAGGCTTAAGTTATTACTGACACTATCACAAAGCAAATGTTTGAGTATCTGGACAGCTGCCACAGAGGATAAGTGTGAAATGGAGATTCCATATATCTCAGAGGATAACAATGTTATCCAGCAAAGAGACAGAGAGCATCATGGACAGAAAAAGGGAGGATTAGACGAAAAAAAAAGAGGGATGATGTCGGAAAGAGAGGGAAAGTGCACACGGCTGGTGTAGAGTGGGTGTGGAATGCATAGGACCGGCCAAATGTGAATCTAGTCCCGCAGAGCACATGAGGGAATTGAGATCTGCTATGACAGGAATGTGAGAGTGGGATATCATTAAGCGGGGGGAGCAGCACTTTCGTCCACACACGGAAACTAACACCACAGGGACGTACAACAACAACAGCTGCCTAATAATACTCACTGAATGACTGCACACTAGCTTCAAATAAAAGGACACAAATCATTGCTGTGTTTCTGTATCCTTCAAGATGGCCTCTTTGAAGAGGAAGCACTTCCAAGTTCTCTTCACACTGAAACGCTCATCCCCTCAAGCAATCCAGACAGAAACAGGAACAAATTGCAAACGCACTGACAGATTTTAAAATTGTGCTGCAAGACCTTTACATTCACTGTGGGGATGCGTTTATTCACTGCACTGTGTGAATACAAATTGCAAGTGACATGCAATATGCAAAAGCATTGTGAAAGGCAGACACAAAATATATTCATGTTGCATTTCCCTTCCTATAATATGACTGAGTGTCTATATATATATATATATATATATATATATATATATATGTATGTATGTATGTATGAGTATGAGTTACAAATATGAATTCATATTTACAAATAAGAGTATATACAAATCCAAATTCCATTCACATATATACATATATACATATATATATATATATATATATATATATATATATATATATATATATATATATATATATATATATATATATATATATATATAGGGTGTGACTGACGGTTTGGTTATCCCGGTTTTAGGTTCACGGTTTCTGTACGGTCCGGTACTACTGTCAAATAAATATAGAAAGAATAGCCTCTATGCACGAACCCTGATGACGTATGTCCAAAAGAATCTCAGTCAGCGTCTCTACTTCCGGAAGCGCGTTCTGCAGGCAAAGTGTATAGCGGCAAAACTTGAATAAAATCCGTTTTCTCAGAAACTGAGACAACGATTTTAGAAACGCTGATTCGCTAGTCGAATTACATACGATATGTATTTATATGTATTTATGTATTACATCATTCACGTTAACCGCAGGACGTTTTTATAAACAGCAAGTGTAATTTGACACTATCTCCACCTAACGCAAAACCGGCTTCTGACCATAGACTGACGCAGCACCGGATGTAAGTGGGCGTGCTGAGACAAACTCGGACGCGATCGTGCATAGAGGCTATAATAACAAATAATCAAACTACAAGCTATACAGACCAAATAAATACAATAGAGCAAAGATACAAATAAAATAAAAAGCACTTTTCAGATTTTTCAGGTATCTGTAATTTTCAAGTACAGAAATTGAATAAAATGTCTAACAATATTGCATATAACCTTCACTGAATAAATTAAATAGATACATCGCTTACAAAAGCTATTCAGTCGAGAGCAATGAGTGATTTCCTTGTCTTTTGTTGTTGATAAACATTAAAAAACACAGACCACAGCAGGAATATAAGGCTACTGTGCTGTCACTTTAAGACACAATGCACTGGTCCAGTACACCGATACACATGCGTTGTATTTCTCAACTGTTCATGTTCACTTGAGACATAAACTACTGTTTGCTAAGATACTCAGTGTCTTCTTGCACTTGAATGTTTAAATTGGCAAGGCTTGAATGAGTTTAGTTTAAACACAGATAGCAATGTCATGTGCTGTTCAGGTCTGACCTACACCGTGTTATCAAAACCCACGTGATGACAGCGTAAATGACTGGGCATATACAGTAGGGCATACATAAGGCATTCACATTAAACAGTTAAAGCCATAAAGCACATCCATCCACAAAAACATTTAGCATAAGTTTGTCTATCAGTTTTACACATACACTACCGGTCAAAAGTTTAAGATCGGTGAGATTTTAGATTTTAATTATGCTTTTAAAAGAAGTCTCTTCTGCTCACCAAGGCTGCAATTTTTTGATAAAAAAAAACACAAAAACACAGTAATATTGTGAAATATTATGACAATTTAAAATGACTTTTTTATGTTAATATATTAAAATGTAATTTATTCCTCTGAAAAAAGCTGAATTTTCAGCATCATTACTCCAGTCTTCAGTGTCACATGATCCTTCCACAAATCACTGCAATATGATGATTTTATGCTCCAAAAACATGTATGATTATTATCCATGTTGAAAATAGTTTTTTACATTTTTATTTCAGGATTCTTTGATGAATAGAAAGTTCAAAAGAACAGCTTTTATCTGAAATGGAAAGCTTTTGTTACATTAAACACTACCCTTTAAAAAGTTTAGGGTCAGTCAGAATTTGTATTTTATTTTTTTGTGGAAATAAATAAGAAATCAATACTTCTATTCATCAAGGATGAGTTACATTGATCAAAAGTCACAGTAAAGACATTTATAATGTTAGAAAAGATTCTAATTAAATAAAAGCTGTTCTTTGAACTTTCTATTCATCAAAGAATCCTGAAATAAAAATGTAAAAAAAACTGTTTTCAACATGGATAATAATCATACATGTTTTTGGAGCATAAAATCATCATATTAGATTGATTTGTGAAGGATCATGCGACACTGAAGGAGGAATAAATAACATTTTAATATATATTAACATAAGAAAGTCATTTTAAATTGTCATAATATTTCACAATATTACTGTTTTTTTTTGTGTATTTTTTATCAAAAAATTGCAGCCTTGGTGAGCAGAAGAGACTTCTTTTAAAAACATAAAAAATCTTTCCAAACTTAAACTTTTGACCAGTAGTGTAGTTATTTTCAACAAACCATATTATAGATGTAGAGATAGAATTGTGATTTCAAGTGCCTGCCATGCCATACATACTGCATAAACAAAAACGTTAATGTTAGATGTGATTAATTGAGATGTTATATATATATATATATATATATATATATATATATATATATATATATATATATATATATATATATATATATATATATATATATATATAAATATACACGAAAGTGAGTACACCCCTCACATTTCAGCAAACATTTTAGTATATCTTCTCAAGGGACAACACTATAGAAATAAAACTTGGATATATTTTGGATATTTTGCTGCTTGTATAGCTATATTTACTGTCCTCTGAAAATAACTCAACATACAGCCATTATTGTCAAAATAGCCGGCAAGAAAAGTGAGTACACCCTGAAGTGATAATAAAACTGTATGTTGTTTAACCATGAAAAGCCACATGTCCTATTCATTATGTTCATGTTTTTGTCTGCTTGACAGGACCATTCAACTTTGTGTATCTTGTATTAGAGCAGTTTTGTGCCAGTACATTCTCTCATACTGAGCGCTGGATGATCAACATGGCACCTCATGCAAAGAACTCTCTAAGGATTTGAGAATTAGAATTGTTGCTCTCCACAAAGATGACCTAGGCTGTAAGAAGAGAGCTAACACCCTGAAACTGAGTTACAATACAGGCCAGGGTCATACAGAGGTTTTTACAAGAGGAACAGGCCTGGCAAGGGTCAATCCAAGAACTTGAGTCCTTGTGTTGTGCGTCAGGTGCAGAAGCTGGCTTCAAAAAAGTGCTGCCAGCATTGCTTTAAAAATGGCTTTTTAAATTTTATTATAATGTTGTCTGAGGTAAATTTATGACGTTCGCTTGGTTTTTGCATTCAAAAACATCAAAATGAATAAGAAATAGGCTATTTTGTTCCAAGTTGTGAGCCTACCTGAAGACTAGAAATTTGGATTTTGAAGACTCGCATTGAAGACTTGGTAATAAACGCCCTTGTTTACTGCTGTGAGTGGATAACAGTTTTGCATATTATAATGAGTTCAACTCACCCGTCGGTGCACGTGGGGGAAAACGTCCGTTGTTGTCAAATGGCAACCGGATTAGTCCATACATGTTCGAGTGTGTTGTACAATTTCCTGTCGTTCTTTACTCTTAATCGGTCTGCAAATCCAGTCTTGTTTAAAGCTTATGCAGCGACTGTCTTCCACAACCAGGCACTGCACAATATTAGCTGGTAAGCTGGATCCGGTTTGTCATCAAGAGGTAGGCATGTATAGCACATCCGGGAACTCAACTGTCAATTTCGTCCCCGCCCCCTTTTGGGGAAAACAAACTAGAGTCCCCATAGACTTCAATACAAAATAACGGCAAAAACCAACGTCCGTACACAGCAGACAGGCGTAAATAACTTAAGAAATCACTTATATAAAACATGTCAAGTAATTATATGTCCACCCTGCCTGCCATAGAGCGTGAAAGATACATACACAAACTTAATTTGGCCAATTTAAAAACATGTCCCTTTATTCTCCCAGCGTCAAATTGGGGTAACAACGCCACCCAGTGGCCAAAGATGTCTTACCCGGACATTTATTTGTACCTCGTCGAGTCACCAGGGAAGCCAGTGAAATGATTTTATTTCATTTTTTAAAGTAAAAAACCTTAATGTATATCTTATGAATTTATGATGATGATGGCAGGTAGCCTGGGCTAGTTGATAACAGGCATAAAAAAATGTATCTTTCACACTCTATGGCAGGCAGGGTGGACATATAATTACTTGACATGGTGTATATAAGTGATTTCTTAAGTTATTTTAACGCCTGTCTGCTGTGTACGGACGTTGGTTTTTGCCGTTATTTTGTATTGAAGTCTATGAGGAGTCTAGTTTGTTTCCCCCAAAAGTGGGCGTGAACCTATTCAGAGACATTCTATGATGCAGCGCCGGTTGTGCGTGTGTTAGGCTACTTAGCTATGCGTGTAATGCGCGAATCGGTGGGCGGGGCTAAACCAGCCGTGTTGAAGCCAGTAGCACCTCAAATGCAGTACATGAGATCCACGGTGGAGGAGTCGGATCACGATCCAAGGGCTGGAGATGGGTAGGATTAGGGTTGGGTTTACGGGTGGGTTTAGGGATCAGGGGGCGGAGTAGGGTAGGTTTGAGGTGTATGTAAGGTGGAAGGAGTCTGAATCCGTATCCAACTCCTCCCCATGGATTTCATGTTCCGCAGTGAGAACCAACTCGTTGAAGCAGGCGTTGAGCTTCTGCGGGGGTGGTGTTTTAAGACTTTGACTGCCATATTTCCCCAATTTTATAAACGAGTCGTTTGTTCGAGGCTGGTGCCAATAAAAGCTTTTATTGGACTAACAAGGACGTTTTCAGTTCTGAAACTTACAGGATATTCTTATAGATTGATGACCTCTAAGATGTCAAAAGCTCAAGGTAAATTTGATTTCTCAGTTCATCACCCCTTTAAAGATTGCAGAAGTGGAAGGTCAGCTCGTCAGTGCACAGACCATACACCGCACACTGCAACCAAGAGCATGAATTACTGGAATCATGTCCTGTGGTCTGATGAGACTAATATAAACGTGTTTGGCACAAAACTGATTCTGCACAGGCACTTTGCACTAGTTGAGGAAAACATGGATTCCAGCATGTCCACAGACATTCTGAAGCAGAACATGATGCACTTCCTTACAGAAACTGTGCTGAACGGCATGAGAACAACCCCAAACACACCGCCAAGATGACAACTGCCTTGCTGAAGAAGCTGAAGGTGATGGAGTGACCAAATGTTTCTCCAGACCTGAACCCTATTGAGCACCTGTGGTGATCCTCAAGCGGAAGGTGGAGAAGCACCATGTGTCTAACATCCAGCAGATCGGTGATGTCATTATGGAGGAGCGGAAACAACAACCTGTGCAGCGCTGGTGAAATCCATGCCTAGGAGGATTAAAGGGGTGATGAACTGAGAAATCAAATTTTCCTTGAGGTTTTGACATCTTAGAGGTCATCATATTATAAGAAATATCCTGTAAGTTTCAGAACTGAAAACCTCCTTGTTAGTCCAATAAAAGCTTTTATTGACACCAGCCTCAGCAAACGACTCATTTTGAAAAGTGGGGAACTATGACGTCAAAGAAGATAAAACACCACCCCCGCACGGCCAGTTTAGACCCGCCCACCCACCAATTCGCGAATATTGTGCAGTGCCTGGTTGTGGAAGAAGACAGTCGCTGCATAAGCTTCTCTCTGGATTCCAATAGGACTGCATGGATAAACTTTAGTTAAATTCATTATAATATGCAAAACTGTTATCCCCTCACAGCAGTGGGTGTTTACTTCCAAGTCTTCAGTGAGACTCGCCCATAAAAACAGACTGTTTTTCAGGTAGGCTCACAACTTGGGTACAAAATAGCCTATTGCTTATTCATTTTGGTGTTTTTGAATGCAAAAACCAAGCGAACGTCATAAGTTGACCTTGGACAACAATATAATAAAATTTAAAAAGCCAGTTCATGACCCCTTTGGACACAGTTTTGACATGTTCACTTTAAATTGTTTTCAGAGGACAGTAAATGCAAGCAAAAGCAACCATGTAAATAACCCTATAACTGTATGAGATTATATCCACATTAGCACTCAACCTTAACTCTACTTACCATATACATCTTGTGAAATTAACACCTGGAAAGTTCATAAACATTTTTTGTACCTGCATGTGGAGAAATACCTTTTTGATGATCAGTGAAAATTTAATGTAGTCAATTGTATATAATCGTTTTAATTGTATATAATTTCAGCTGTTTATGGATTGAGGGGAAAAAAAAAAAAGACAAGAATGACCACACAAAGTGATGTTCTGATTTTGTCTTGGTTTTAGTTTGCATTGAAAATGTTCAATTGTTTTTAGTGCTTGGTTACTGAACGGGCAGAATTCTTGTGGATTAGAAACTTTTCTTGATCTGCCATTTATTGCTGCTTGGGGACCCATTCTCAGAATTCACTTTATGAGCTCATTTCCCAGAATGATTGTGCTTGTAAAATGATGGACAACAGTTTTACTTTAGAACAGCTTGCTTTGATATGGTTGACAACACACTTACTATGAGCATATAAATCAGTCAATCAACCCATTTATAGTACAAGCTGGAAAAGACAGAAAACAAAGACTTTAACCCAGAGTTTGTCTGCATGAACATTTACTTTTGCCATGTCA
>JAQIUQ010005496.1:5000-17217 GCA_030378365.1 Hybognathus amarus
GTTTGTGTGTGTGTGTGTATGCTTGGCCATCATCAAGTGGTATTTCAGACTGGACGTGCTGCGATGATGATGATAGCTCAGTTCAAAACGACAAAACACAAATCACTTTGGTCTTGTCAATTGAACCATTTGGCAACTTTTTAGTAAAGTAAAGTTTCCATTCAGAATTTTATTAGCATCCATTTCGGCGTCAACTCAAAACGTAACGTTAACCAACTATTTGGCCGGCTCGCAAGCCCAAACAAGTGTGTGCGGCATGCCTGTTTTTTTTTTGTTTCCGGTCTAGCAAGATCCGCGTGTGCTTTGGTCGAAGCAAAAAAAAAAAAAAAAAAAAAAAAAACGTCCTCATGCGGCGCCAGCAATTGAAATGAATGGGTTTCATAGCGCACGCGCATGTCGCGTCCTGTTGCAAAAGCATGTGAAAAAAACAAAAAAACCTGAAGTTTGCACGGCCAAAAGACCGTTAATCGCTTGATAAAAAATTGACACCGTTAAAATGGGTTTGCGTTAATGCCATTAATAACGCGTGTAACTGACACCCCTAATATATATATATATATATATATATATATATGTGTGTGTGTGTATATATATATATATATATATATATATATATGTGTGTGTGTGTGTGTGTGTGTGTGTGTGTGTGTGTGTGTTTATATATATATATATATATATGTGTCAGGGCCGGGACTGATTAAAAAAATTAATCTAATTAATTAGAGGCTTTGTAATTAATTAATCGAAATTAATCGCATTTTAATCGCATAAATATTTGGACTAAGAACAGTGAGAAGATTTTTTTTTTTCAAATGGATTTTTAGTAGGCCTATACCATTGAATAATGACTGAATACATAAGCTTAAGCAACAAAATATTGTTTTTTTTTTTCAACCAAGTCCAACAGACCAGTGCAATTGTATATGTTTTGCGTTGAGGTGAAACTTGAGGGTCGATGTGATATGCGAATTCCATGTTGCATAGCTTGCACACAACCCTGCTCTTACTGCTTCCATACAGCGCTTGACATTAACTTTTTTGCTCACTAGCCAATGTGGCTGGTTTTACAAAATTACTAGCCACACAGCACTTTTACTAGCCACATTTTAAATGGGGCTTTTAACGCACTAAAATTTAATAACTTTATCATTAGCTCTGGTTGTAAAGCTCATTTTTTGAAAACATGTCTATTCTTAGATTCAATAGATTCTTATTGTATATAATAAAAGTGCTGCATCTTTTTTTACAGCAGTAAATAATACAGAGTAGAACAATTATCTGCATTAGAAACAATGAGCAAATGTGATATGACGTGACATAAGGGGAGCCCTGCTAGTAGTGACACCGTGTACCTTAATCATGAAGATTATAATTTTTTTCTTTATATCGGCCACGCACTCACGAACTGACTGAACGCTGTGTTGATGTGTGTGTGTGTGTGTGTGCGCGCGACCAGTTGCGTGTGATGATCATTTGACAAAAGTCTGGAATGGATGTCATATTTGGCGCGCGCACCCTCGCGCAGCGGCACTGGAGGAGAGCGAGACGCGCCTATGTTCTGGATTCTCCTGCTATTAAAAAAGATCGCTATATCATCACATTAAGTTGATAATTAAGGGCAGACTAAAACAGCCCTCAGTCCGACGGCCAGCCCGCGAGTTTAATCTCCACGTGTTTAATGTCGTGCAATTCGTTTGTTATGTCATATGTCTTTTGACAAGACTACAATTTTTCAACACGCCAAAGTGGCTAGTGGGAGTGACTGTGTTACCCGGCCGCCACGCAAGAAATCCACCCGCATTTGGCGGGTGTTAATGTCAAACCCTGCATCCGTTCGTTTTTATAACATAATTTCCCATCCACGGGACCAACCAAAGCGGTCTCGTCAGCTTCTTAGTTCGTGTCCACTGTTTGTTGTTTGAAGCACTGTAAAAAAAGTCATGAACGCTAGCTGGTGCTCCAGTATAATCAGTCCGCCGAAACTAATCCAGAGAGAAATGTTCCGCGGAGGAAAAATACGTGCGATTAAAATGCGTTAATTTTTTGTGTAATTAATTAATGCGTTAAAGTCTGTAATTAATTAATCTTAATTAACGTGTTAAAGTCCCGGCCCTAATATATATATATATATATATATATATATATATTTTTTTATATATATATATATATATATATATACATACATACATACATGTGTGTGTGTATATATATATATGTATATATATATATATATACATACATACACACACATGTATGTATACATATATATATATATAACATACACACATGTATGTATACATACATATATATATATATATATATATATATATATATATATATATATATGTATGTATGTATGTATAAATATATACACATATATGTCCTGGCTCTTCTCAGGCTTTATGATGGCAGTGGAATGGCTGTACATTTTTCGGGTTAATAAAGGCCTTCTGAAGCGGAAGCGATGCGTTTGTGTACGAAAACATATCCATATTTAAAACTTTATTGACTAAAATAACTAGCAAACGGCAGACATTTTTTTAGTATAAACATACAGGCATGCAGAGACCCTGAATTGTAAATTTGTTTCTTTGATTATTGGCCTTATTTTTCTAGAACTGCTCTACACAAGCAGTGCTGCATTTGTGCTGTCATAATGGGTATCTGGTATTCAGTACAACAAGCAAACCCAAACTAGCAACAGGAAGTGCCCTTCAGCACACGGTCAAGTTTCTCTACATGAAACACCGAATCTACCAAAGTTCCTTTGTCTCCTTATGATCTGTGTCGCAGGAACCTAGAAATGCATGACAATAAGTAGTAGTCTGCCTCAACTTTCAAAGTGACTTCACACATCCTGTTACAGTAAACAGCCACGCACTGGTGCCGTGCTGTGATATTCAGAGATGGACCCTTCCGATCAGAGATGGATTTTGATTTTGAATGCTGCACACTTCCCTGTCTGTGTTGTGGGAAGGAACAGATATTGTGAACGCATATCTCAGAGATGGCGAAGGGCAAAGCTAACAGCCTGTTTTGCTCAGATTCGCTGCAGTAAACATAGCTCCATCGACAAGTTCACTGCAGGACCTGACACCCCCTGTGACTCGAGCCTGCACTCTGCATTATAGCCCACATCCACAAGGCTGTCACAGACACACCACCAACAACAAACATATATATATGAAGATGTGCTAACCACGATTCACAGTTTAGCTTTATCTTTCATGAAAGCTACATGCACATGCATTCACTCGCTCATAAAGACAAACAAACAAGCATTCAGGTAACACTTAATATTAAGTGCCTTCAACTACTTGCCATACTTACATAAAATGTTAGGTCAAATTATGTTTTCATGTTATATTGCAAAATACTTTTTTATGTTAGGGTTGGATACAGGTAAGGATTGGGACAGGTTTAGTGGTAAAGGTTTAAAGTTAATTGTTCAGACTAATTTAAATGTCAGCTTGTAGTTAAAGACACTTAATAAAGTGGGACCAATATTCACAGTGGGGTATAAAAATCTGAGATTCCATTTTCTTTTTTCTTCTTCTTTTTTTTTTTAAACAAGGGAATACAAAAGTTTGAGAATTAAAAAAAAAAGTCCATGATAAAGGGAAGGGTACGGAAGCCCTGAACTGCAATAAATAAATACATAAAAATAAATAAATAATAATCCCGAAATGTTTCGAACTTTAATCTCAAAATATTTTGACTTTAATCTCGAAATTTATTTACTTTAATCTCAAAATGTTTTGACTTTAATCTCGATTTTTTAAACTTTAATCTCAAATTTTTTCAACTTTAATCTCGAAATGCTACTGTAGATTATTATTATTATTATTTATTTATTTTTTTTAGGTTGTGATTCAGGGCTTCCGTAGAAGGGAAATCTAGTTTAAACATGTCAAAATCTTAAAAATGCATACTTTTAAATAGTGTAATGATAAGTGTGTGTGTGTTTTTTTTTTAATTTTTACTGTGGTAAAAAAGTAAAAAAAAAAATTAAAATAAAAAAAATAAGACTCATCGGGTAAAAGGTATATTTTTTTCTGAAAAACATGGGAGTGTCCAAATCCCAATCATTATTTCGTAAAAAAAAGGTTTTTAAATATATATATTTTTAAGCTAAAAATAGAATTGTTTTATATTCATCATGCTAAATGACATTTTACAACAAAAAAATAACCCAAGACGTATCCATATTTAATTCATAAATTAAAAACATGTTTAATTTTGCCATCTTTTTAAAAAGTGAATAAATTAAACAACAACAAAAAAAGTGGCTGTTACGTCACTGATCCACTTGAAAATGCAAATTTGTAGCACTGATCATGTTACTGTGTAAAACCTGATGTTTTTGTGTTCAATGAAAGCAAGACGTTTGAGAACATTTTACCATATTTCCAGACACATGCAGTTTGTGCATTATGAAATAAATAAATGAATGAATATAGTGATAGATTTTATTTCAATTACTGTATACAGATAGAGATAGATGCTATTTACACTAAATTAAAATAGATTATCATAGTTTATAGTAAGTATAGTTGGAGATGTTACTTATAGTATAAGTGCAAATAGTGCTGGATACTGTATTGTTGCACATTATAAAACAGCATGCAATAGCAACATATTCATGGCATATTATTATATTTATTAAAATTGCCACCTTATAGGGACATTAAGGTGAACATTTTCGCAAGTGATCTCAGACTTTTGGGTCCCACATCTTTAGTATGGTTAGTAAACATCCAGTTAGTATTAACGTGCTACAATGTTCATTGGCATGCTGACAGACCAGCGGTCATCATTTGTACAGATTTGTTTTCCGTTTTTAACACAGAGAGCTGATTAATGATTAACTGTGTGTGTGCACGTTCTGTAATGCACACATTTAATGCTTTGCTCTGAGTTCTTATTAAATGTGCACAATTACAAAGGCATTAAATGGAATGAAATAAAGCAAGGAAGACCTCATTAGTTTAAGAGCGTGTGATTGAAGAGAGCATAAAATAGAAATTATTCCTGAGTTTAAATCAGAAAGCTAATTAAAACTCTAATGAGTGTTTTTGTAATTATGGTAGAATCTCTTATTCTCACTCTCGCTCATTATCTATCACTCAGAACCCACACCTCTCTTTCTTTCCCTCGGTCATTAGACAGAAGTAGTTAAAACTAAGGTTGAGAATTCATCCGCTTTATCACAAACATATTGCTTGATATGAAAACGAGACTATCATTATACTATAGATACTATAGAGCCTATGTGATTCTGCATGAGTAAAGACAATTTTGAAGAAGTGTGTTTCTTTAACTATGTGCACTTTTGACCCTTTTATTTTAACAATAAAAATGTATATGGACTATATGGACACTGTACTATGTTTGCTGAATACTTATCTGAACATTATTTTTTTATGAACAAATGGCAATTTACAACATTTTTAAAATGTTGTATTCAGTTCAACAGCACTATGCGATGAAAAAAAATTATTAATATAAATATTACATTGCATTATAAAAGAGACATAATTTCACACAATAAAAAGAAATAGTTTCTTTGTATGGATTATTGTAGCCAAAAATAAAATAAATATATATGTTTATGATATGTTTGTATTTTTTTTAACCCTAAAACCATATTCTGGACAAACATAGGCAAAATTGTTTTGATTTATTTAAAAAAAAATACTTCCCTTGATCTGAGCGGTACACGACTTGGCTACTTTTCCTAAGTTTGCCTCCTGAACACACACATTTTTTTAACTCAATTCTACAATGTTAAGTGGGTAAAAAAAAGTCAAATTTTGAGTCAAATTTGAGTCAAAAATTGTCACCCAATAGAAATGAAAATAAATGAAATTTAGAGCATTCTAAAATAAGCCAAAATAAGGCACCAGGTGACAGCAAAGTCACTTCATCTTTAGGTTTTAGCTCTAAGAACTTATTGGAATGATATTTTAATGTAGTTAAAAAAAACATAAATAAATAGCATAATTTACATAGAAAATATGGTAAATAAATTCAAAAATACCCCCCCAAAAAACAAAAAAAACATAAATGGATAGACAAAACTTTATTGAAGACAGTGATATAACATTTATAATAAATAAAAATTAGCCAGTCTGTGCCCACATTTGTCCACAATTACAGGATTAAGGGCTAAAGTGAATACGGTTTGATGGCTACGATTAAATCTCTGGGACAACAATAAAAAAAATAAAAAAAAATAAAATCTACTGTATATGTAAAAAGATATTTGTAAATGTTGCAGATTATATAAAATAGTTTCATTCAGTAACAATCAATCCCTGAGACATGAAAGTGTCTGCTGTTGAAAAAAACACCCATAAACAGATTGATAGATGAAAAACTGAATTAAGTGGATTAATGAGGCCTCATTCTTCTAATGTAAGTGAACCAACTAAAATGCAATACATTTTTGCCCGCAGAAAGAGAAAGAGAGCACGGTGGTGGAGAAATAGATTTCATGAGACTCCATCTCCAGATAAATGAAACATGGCATAATGCAATAATATTTTCATTTAAATAAGAAACAGAGCAGCCAGATCATTCTCAGTTGTTCTGTGGGCAGGGGAGAGCGAGAGAAAGCGAGAGGAGATTGGAGCTGTCAGGGTCGAATGGCATGATTTGGAAGAACTATCAGCCTGGTTGTGGCTGTCATATTTCTGCCTGACTGGTGAAGGACACGTGCACACACACAAAGGGAGAGACACACACACAGCACTGAAAAAGGGGTAGATTGTCTATCATCACAAGTGGTACAGTGTTACTGTCATAGAAAGAGTATTACAAAAGAATAAACAGAAAAACTTAATAGTTAAAGGTCAAGTGGGTAATTATTTCAGTGTTAAAATACTAATTATTCCCCAAACAATTATACCCCATCACTACCAGCATAATCTTGAACTATAATAGTAATTCATACAGTATAATAATGATATACTAATTGGTATTGTGTATCATATATATATATATATATATATATATGTATGTGTGTATATATATATATATATATATATATATATATATATATATATGTGTATTAACGGTTCACAAAATTCACGGGTTCGGTTTAGATACGATACACTTGTGTCACGGTTCAGTTTGGTACGGTTTAGATACGTTTTCAAATACAGCAAAAAGAAAGAAATGGCAGCGAAACTTCCTTGATTTAAATTTTTTATTATATTTTTATTAAAACTAACATTAAAGTATGATATTTCTTTTTTACTTTGAGCAATGATAAAGCTATCCAAACAACAAACACACAATAACGAGTAGCTCAGTTTCGTTTCATTTACATTATATTTGCCATTTGATGTTGGGCAATGTTGTGGTCACGCCAACGTCTCTCATTATGAACGCGCTTAACACGCGCGACGCGCCTACATTTGAATAGCGAAATGTTGGTCGGCAGGAAAAATGAATGTACCAAAAAATGCGTACCGAAAACCGAACCGAAAGCCTCATACTCGAATGGTTCAGATACGAATACGCGTATCGCTACACCCCTAATGTATGTATGTATGTATATATGTATATGATATATATATATATGTATATATATATATATATATATATATATATATATATATATATATATATATATATATATATATATATATATATATATGTATGTATATATATATATATATATATATATATATATGTATATATATATATATATATATATATATATATATATATATATATATACACATATATAGATATATATAGATATATATATAGAGAGTGCACCAGAGGGCACTTTACACCGATTACGAATATGATATAGCGTACTCGTACTTAACACGTTCGAGTTCAAGGCTTCGGTTCAAGTTTTCGAAACCGAAAGCCTCGATACTGAATGGTTCAATACGAATACGCGTATTGTTACACCCCTACTGTATATATATATATATATATATATATATATATATATATATATATATATATATATACATATATATATATATATATATATATATACATATACATATATATATACATATATATATATATATATATATATATATATATATATATACATATATATATATATATATATATATATATATATATATATATATATATATATATATATATATATATATATATATATATATATATATATATATATATATATATATATATATATATATATATATATAT
Source organism: Hybognathus amarus (assembly GCA_030378365.1). Taxonomy (NCBI): domain Eukaryota; kingdom Metazoa; phylum Chordata; class Actinopteri; order Cypriniformes; family Leuciscidae; genus Hybognathus; species Hybognathus amarus. Next base: position 13,203 of record JAQIUQ010005496.1, read on the forward strand.
TAGGGGTGGAGCCGAACTCCAAATATGGTATTCGGAAAGGCACAAATAACGTGTTTTTTACGAATACTTATTTCGAACAAATACTTCATAAAATATTTGTATTCGGGAAAAAGAAAAAGCTGCGCCAGAGATCGTAGTGTGCGAGTGACGTTCAGGAAGAGGTGACTGACAGGCTGTTCCACGCAGCAACAGAGAGGGCTCGGCTGAGCGAAAAAACACTTAACAGCATCAATATTTTCGTTGAATAGATGTTTGTACCTTAACTGGGTTCCGGAGGCAGTTTATAACTTTCAGGAAATGGAGTTTGATCGGGAGATTATTCCTTAACGCTGCATTATTGACGTCTGCTGTCGGGTGCTCTCATTTTCGCTCTGTTTCACGCAGCTCTGTTAGCTCGGTAACAGTAATTATTTGTTTTTATTACATGGCTTGGTTGAATGTAGAATGCAGTTTTCTTTATAACAGGCCGCTGCTAATTATAACACGTTGCCATGGATTCCAAACATAGAGACGGAACGGAATATTTTTAGCGGAAGCAATACAATGGTTTTTAAATCAATAAACTCCTTTTTAAATCAATATTTTGAGTCAAATTATTGATTTATTTAATGAGGTAGCCATGTAAAAAGTGGGATAATGTATAGTGAGGGGTTATAGCGAATACAACCTCTTCAGATTCAGGCTGAAGACCCTTCCAACGCTTCGCGTTGGCTCATAATCATAATCATCATGGGGTTCATAATGTTCACAATTTTATTTTATTAGTTGTTGGTTTAATCATGGATGAGGTAATGGCTGTTATGTTTGTTTTTTTGTTGTTTTTTTTAAATGACGTTCCTTGTTACACGTTCATTGCTGGATTATAGAAAAACATCAACCAATATTGCATATCTATAATTATTATAATGGATATTATTATAATGGATATTATAATGGAATTATAGAATCCTTACACTATAACGTAAGTTTAAAGTGTTACCATAAGTGTAACGCAAAAAAACCTGAATGTTTACACCTATTTTGAATTCGAATACGAATACAAATACTTTTGCCCCGTCAACAAATACAAATACAGATACAAATACCAGCTGCTTTGCACACCCCTAATATATATATATATATATATATATATATATATATATATATATATATATATAATTATTACTAGCTGATTCCGCTTCACTCTCGTCTTATTTAACAGCAGCAAAACTGGACATGATAGTCAAATTTTGTCATGTTTATTTGAGTAAAGAGAACTGATGGAGATGTTCTTTTAATTGTTATTAAAGCAATGTATGTCTCGTGACCAACTCAACGAGTGTTGCCAACAGGGACGGTGTAAAGTGCCCTCTGGTGGACAAACTATACAACTCCAACACTCATGACATGGCTCAAGCGTGTTTCGTCCGTTTTTATTTTCTTTTATTTTTGAAATATTCATTTATCGGCCATTATAACTGCCGATACGATAGTTCGAAAAATGCCTAATATCGGTCTGCCGATATATCGGTCTGGCTCTATTTTTTTTTTTGAAAGAGAATTCAAAATGTTCATTTTCTTTACAGCTTAAATGACACTTCTAAACATTATAGAATCATTATTATAGAAAATTTCCCTAAAAAGTGCCACTTGGGAAACATTAGCTGAACCAATGGGTTTGTGGCAGAACTAAATGTTCATCCAAATAGTGGCAGATAGGGGAAAAGTTTGGAAAACTTTCCATTCATTTTGCAATTGCATTGCTAAAGGGGCAAAAATGACACACTTCACCTTTAAGCCCGAAAAGAGACAACTCGAGTGAAACCGCAATTTGACACTGAAAAGACTTGACAGGTACCTTAAGCAGTGGACATTAAGCATCCAGACAACGACTCTCCCGTTCACCTCCGACAACAGCAGGCACTGCATATAGACCTACCGCTGAATCCGCACACACATTACAGTCTCTTTATATAAGCCAGTTAGAGCAGATGACAGAGATGACACGTTTTTCGTTGCTTTCATCTCAATGCCAGGCATGGCTGAAGCTGAACAATAAAAAGACTGAAGTGTGCGGCTGATGGAAGATAATGTGCCATAATGACAAGCGCACAGACAACACCTGCCACCACAGTTATGCAGAGGAATCTTCTAGAAATATGAAGGACACTGTGCTGTTCTAAACTGACTATAGAAAAATGATGAGGCTTAGCTGTGATGGATTGGCATTGACCTGGTTCAGCATAGCAATACGGAAAAAAGAGGTAATTTTGAGATTATTTAGATATTTTGGGATTATTAGAAATTAAAAAAAAAGGTTTAAAGGGATAGTTCACTCGTCTTCCATTGCAATTTCCAGTATATCTAAATATGTTTAGTGAAAGGTAAAATCTCTGTGTAAACAATGCAGTGACGTAGACGCGCGAGAAGATAACTTCTGGCGTCACGTGGGACATGGTTCAGTTTGGTTTCAGTTGGACATCTGATTCAGATCAGTTAGAAATGGCTGTTAACAAGAGGTAAAAACTATATAAATACTGTTCAGTTTTCTCACACAAACCGCTCGTTTTGTGTCTTAGGCCATCAATGTGTATTTACATTTACGAGTTCATTACAATCATGTTTAATTTGAACTTCTCTGTGCATGCTCTTTGAGGTGGACCCCATATACCTCCATTATATGACTGACAACACCGGTTTAACAGAAAAATGTCAAAATTGAAAATACTGTGGAAACAAAGACACCTCTTGCATGCCCTTTAGGTAAGCTGAAACATATCAAAAATTAATTTCAAAATGAACTATCCCTTTAAAATAAGAAATTGCACCCCAATTCTGGTGAAACTAAGTTAAATAAAAAATAAATTGCAATTGCGATCTATAAAGTTGCACTCGATAGGGATAAGTTACAATTGACCCAGTGGCTTAGCCACGCCCTCAAGCACGATGAGCCAATCACCAGTGCACAACTAACCCAATACACTCGGACCTTCTCTGCATCCACGGTCCATTGAAATGATCCATTGCAGTTAGTTCAGTTTTCATTTGTTTTCTCTTTGTCATTTTAGGTTTAAAACGGTCAGAACAGTGTACATGGGTACATGCAACTCTGACACTGTCTGGGCGACAGTATGTATTTCTTTACCCTTTCCCAAGCCACATCTCAACAGAAATAAGTGTCTGCTCTGGATTAAGTTATGCGGTAGACCATGAGACTCCATCTCCAGCACCAACTAAACATGGATGAAAGAATTAATAAAGAATTAAACTACATCTGTTCTAAGTTAAGTCAACAACGTATTTGAGACGTTATCTTTAAAATATCTAGCTTAAAGTTAGGTTAATGTTAGCCTAACATTAGAAAACTTTAACGTTCAGTTTCTAGCTGCATTGTACATCATTTCACTTAGCTTTCATCGACATTCTCAACAATATAATGATTAATATAACCCCCAATGCATAGTTAATGCCCTTTAGGTGACTTCAAGATGATATATAATCTTTTTCCAAAAATCCCCAATTGCCTCCTGTGAAAGAGCCCGTTCTCATCCTTTAACGTCACATAAAACGCTATATGACAAAACGGCGCTATACAACGCACATGGCACCGTTTATCGTTAATATAACACGCAAACCCAAGACGTTATAAATCCTTCACCATTGAATATGACACGAGATATATATTATATTAACGGAGAACGGGTGCCATGTGCGTAGTGTACGCCGTTTTGTCACATAACGTTCTATATGACGCTTAAAAGGATGAGAATGCGTTGGAAATGTCTCCTACTGCTATAGTGCCTGTCCCCGAATGTTGACTGTTTGTCCGAGCGAGATGGAGGGATTGTGGCTTAGGTCATTTGTGGAGAAATAAAGCCACAATTACAAGATGGAGTCGCAATTATGGTGTATAAAGTAGCAAATAAGTCAAATAAAGAAGAAATTGTAAGAAATAAAGTAACAATTATGAGAAACAATATTTGCACTTGTTAGCTACAAAGTTGCAATTGTGGGATATGAAGTTGCAATTTTGAGA
>JAQIUQ010005497.1:0-21796 GCA_030378365.1 Hybognathus amarus
AGGGCCAGCTGAAAGGGCGCAGAGCCCTATTGTTTTCCTTCCGATTATTTTTTTTTTTTTTTTTTTTTTTTTTTTTTTTCTTTTTCTAGCGACTATTCGGGCACTTTTTGGGGCCCTTAACATGCTCGAAAACTCTTGAAACTTTGCACACGGGTCAGAACCCGCGGCCATCAGAGCCGGGCTGAAGCTGGTACCCGGGCGTGGCAGGGCGGCTCGCCAGCGCCCCTGGAATGGGGTCCGAACACCTGGTCCATAACTCAAACACACTTGCATGTAATAATATGAAACTCGGTACACATGTCGATAGCAGAATTTCATCTATACTCTCGCGTTCTTGCTTTCTACCCCAGCCCAACAGGAAGTCGGCTATTGAGGTTTTTTTGTAAAACACACGCAATGAACTTTTAAATACTCCTCCTAGAGCTCTGATCCAAATTCAACGAAACTCGGTCAGCGTGAAGTCAAGACATTGAGGATGAAAGTTTGTGTGGGGATTTTGATATCTCGAACGGTTTGGCCGTGGCGAGGAAACGAAACTATGGCGAGAAACGTGAAACAGGAAGTGTGTCATAACTTCAGCATACATTAACTGATCTGGATGAAACTTCAGCAGTGCGTTCGCTGTAAGAGGACGATCACATGGATGTGACTATTGTGAGTCAAAGTTATAGCGCCACCAACTGGCAGCAGGAAGTGTGTCACTTTCAAAATGCTTTGAAATCACCCTCTCATTTTTACCCGATTTGCTTCAAACTTCATCTGTATAATGTACAATACACGGCAGATGAAGACCTATGAATGGATTCTCTATATCTTTGAAACTGTTGCCGTGGCGACGCATCAAACTTTACCATTCTTTTAGGATGCATTCTTTTAGGGATTCGAACATTTGTCCATAAAATCAAACACACGTGCATGGATTAATATGAAACTCGGTACACTCATAGATCACATCAGGCCAAACAACTTTCGTGCTCTAAGTTTTACGACAGTTCAAACGGAAGTCGGGAATTATGTTTTTTTTTTTTAAATAAATGTCCTAGAAAAACATCAAATTACAACCCATGCTGTTACCAATCACCACCAAATCTCGGTGTGCATGAAGTCAAGACATTGAGGATGCTAAATTCCGTGACGGCATTTTGTGATATCTCGAACGGTTTGGCTCGTGGCGGATTTTTTTGACTAAAAAAGGACACATAAAGTGTGTTATAACTTGGTTAGTTTTACTGACAGTTACAAAACTTGCCGTGTATATTGTTCTATTTCAAGCCAAACAACTTTCTAATTAACAATAATAAGCTCAAACCCACAGAAAGTCAGATATTGTAGTTTGAATATGATCATGCTCTTTCTAGCCAGGCCTGTCACACAGTCTGTGTCGTGTGTGATTGAGTCTTTCTGACACACAGTCTGCGTGTGTGTGTGTGTGTGTAGGGGGAGGGGGCTTAATAATTTCACTGTGTGTCTGGCCTGCTAAAGTAAATACATTTCTTAAGCCTGGTATTTTTTAAATAAGTTTTTGTTTTTATTTTTTTATAAGTAAAGGCATATAACCTGTTTAATTGTAGTGCATTGACAATAGTTTCTATATAATTAGTGTATTAATTAAATTAACTTGGTCCATAAATCAAGAAAAGGAAGTGTGTTAAAACTTCTGCATACATTAACTGATCTTGATGAAACTTCAGCAGTGGTTCGTTGGCAAGAGGCCGATCACATGGATGTGACTATTGTGAGTCAAAATATATAGCGCCACCAACTGGCAGCAGAAAGTGTTTCACTTTCAAAATGCTTTGAAATCACACTCTTACTTTTACCCGATTTGCTTCAAACTTCATCTGTATAATGTAAACACACGCCAGATGAAGAGCTGTGAAAGCATTATTCAATATCTAAGATAATGTTGCCATAGCAACGCATCAAACTTTAACATTCCTTTTTTTTGATGATTCTGAGTTCTTAGCGGCTTTGGGGCCCTTAATGGGTTTGAAAACTCTTGAAACTTTGCACACAGGTCAGATCCCACAGCCATCAGAGCCGGGTAAGATGGTACCCGGGTGTGGCAAGGGGGCTAGACAGCGCCCCTGGAACGGGGTCCAAAACTTGGTCCATAAATCAAACACGCTTGCATGTAATAATATGAAACTCAGTACACATGTTGATCTCATCGTTTCATATATTCATATATTCTCCTCAAGCCGGACAACTTTCTAATTTACACTCATGAGCTAGGACCCACAGAAAGTCAGATATTTTGGTTTGAAAATGTTGAGTGTTCTCTGAGCCTACACTTCTGTATGGCAAGCCCTTTTAACATTTAAAAGCTAAGTTTGACTATTCGTAATTAACATTGTAGATATCAACAACGCCTTTCTAGTTGAATTACATTTTGGATAGTTTGTATTATCATTTAAGATATCTGTAACGTAATTGTGACTAAGTTTCGAAACGACAGATAGAGTATGGCAAGCCGTTTTAACATTTAATCATTTTAACCTACTAGTCTCTATTTTCATGCTACTAGTACTTATTTTTTAGATACTAGTATCTATTCCATTAAGTACTAGTACTTATTCATTAGCTACTAGTGCTTATTCTTTAGATACTAGTGCCCTTTCTTTAGATACTAGTGTTTATTCTTTAGGTACTAGTACCTTTTTAAAGATACTAGTAACTTATTCATTAGACACTAGTCCTTATTTATTAGATACTAGTACTTATTCATTAAGATGCTAGTCCTTATTCATTACATACCAATGCTTATTAATTAGTTACTGAGTACTTATTCATTAGATGCTAGTACCTATTAAATAGATACTAGTACTTATTCATTAGACACTAGTACTTATTTCAATGGTGACTAGTAACTATTCTTTTGTTACTAGTCACATTTTTTCCAGCTGACTTCTATGGTGATCTGTCATTCAGATATCAACTATTCAGTTCTGACTAGTATGTTAGTATGTATTCCAATTGTGGAATACATACTAGTATGTATTCCAAAGCAGGGGTTACGTTTCTGCACGTCGTGCAGAATAACCCTAAAGGCACCAAGGTGGCGGTGCCACCGGCTCTCACACACACACACACACACACACACACACACACACACACAACAACTAGCTGCGAGCAGCGACTGGAGGGCCAAAGCCGGCGGTACCGCCATCCCGGTGCCTTTAGGCACCGGGGTTGCGGTGCCACCGGCTTGGGCCCGCGATCGTGCTCGCAGCTATATTTATATATATATATATATATATATATATATATATTTAATATTTGAATTAGCTTTTATTTTAATTTTTTGTTGTTAATTTTAAAGTTGAATTTTTAATGACGTGCTATGGTAATTTTTAATTGATAAAATATATGAAATTAGGTTTAATTTATTTTTTATTTAATATATATTTCTTTATTTCCAGTTAATATTTTTAATGCTATAACTTAAACTTATTTCATTTTATTGCCAAGGCAACATTTCCAAATGCAAAGTTTTCAACTAATATTTGTTTTTTATTTTACATCAGCTTTATTTTAATTAACAGAAAAATGTTTTTGATTGCAATCTTGTTTTCTGGATATTTGCACTGGAAAACAGACACAAATACTGATTCAGACAATGATTTTTACAGTGTGCTATCGGCCGTCTGCTGCAGATTGACAAACGGACTATTATGGAGAACAGAGAGAGGTAAAGAGAGATAAACTGACCGAGGGATGAGGAATGAAACCTCAAAAGACGGTGTAAGAGAAGATGCACACATTGATTGTCACCCAGAAGCTCCAGGCCAGACCTGCATCAGCACTGAAGAGTTCGATTAGGGCAGCATTGACCACGGCCTTGATGGAACTGTGGATCGCGGCAGGGCGTGTTTAATTAATGGCAGCAGAACATGTCTGTTAGGAGATTAACAGGACGGGACACAGCAGCAAATGAGAGGGGTGAAAGGGAAAGAGGACGAATACAATAGATAAATTGAACCTCTTTGGCACCTCCTGAGTCAGGGACGAGCAGCGTAAGCAAGAGTGCACCATGCATGCGCCGCTGGACTTTCATACTTGATGGGTTTGCGTACTTCACTGGACTATTTACAGACAAATAAATAAACTTCTCTCTAAATGCCCTCTCAGCAGGATATTTGTCTTCATTTTCGTGAAAGAGCATGCACGAGAGACTCTTTCTTATTACAGTGCACAGTATTCTGAGAAAATATCTATACACTTTAAGCATGGAAACGAGCCATAGATTTTTCTCAGGTAAAGTAATACAAACCATTATTTATGAACGTACTCAGAATGCAGATGCAATAAGGGAATGTTTTCTCTATTTTATCATTTTGTAAGTATAATGGTAATATTAAGAGAAAAATGTTTCAAAATCATTAGAGTGACGTCCAACTAAAATGATTCAGAAACACATTCCATTAATAAAATATGAATAATATTTCAATAATAATAACAATAATTTTGTGTTCCAAGATTTTGAGAATATTATTTATGTAACTTTGAATTAAGATTTGAATAAAGTTACTGGAAGAACTTTTTGTTCGTAACTTGCCAAGATCGTTCTAAAAAAACGTATAAAATGAAATACTAAATGTAATTGTAGTACAATAATTGCAATGTAATATAAAGCAAATTAATTGGCATTGCATGTTTCCCAAAGATTTTGTAATTGTATCTCAACTCTTAAAATAGCCTACATCTTATGAATGCATCTCTAATTTAAAAGGAAAGTTAATGTTATCACATCTCTTCCCATCCTAATAGTTGTTCTAGCACTGATGTGAAAATAGTGTGTGAACTGAGAACGTCCGTTCCATCCCGACCAGCGAAAGTCATGACATTATCAGGAAAAAGGTACAAAAGTTGTCACTGGGGCTGTATCTTTTCAAAAGGTAAACATTTGTCCCATTTTAGGTGCTGACATGTACATTTAGGTGCTATTGTATACATTTTAGGTGCTAATACATTTTAGGTGCTGATTTGTACATTTAGGTGCTATTATATAGATTTTAGGTGCTAATATGTACATTTTAGGTGCTTATTTGTACATTTAGGTGCTATTATATAACATTTCTATGTGCTAATATATACATTTTAGGTGCTGATATACTTTTAGGTGTTAATATGTACATTTCATGTGTTCATATGTACATTTTATGTGTTCATATATGTACATTTTGGTGCTGATATGTACATTTAAGGTGCTAATATGTACATTTTAGGTGCCTGATATGTACATATATGTACATTTACGTGCTATTATGTACATTTTAGCTGCTAATACGTACATTTTAAGTGCTAATATGTACATTTAGGTGCTATTATGTACATTTGAGGAGCTTATATGTAAATTTTAGGTGCTAATTTGTACATTTAGGTGTTAATATGTACCATTAAGGTACCAATATGCACCCTAGGTACAAATCATACCTTTTGAAAAGGTATCCTACAGCCCCAGTGACAGCTTTTGTACCTTTTTTTGTGTGAGTATAGGGTTGGTTTGATTGTGTGTGTGTGTGTGTAAATCAGTTCAATTAATCAATTGAAACTCATTTAACAAGTTAATGTAAGTGTCTCTAGTGGCATGTTTATGAATTTGGTCATTATTGGTATAAATATTGGTAAAAAAAAAAAAAAAAAAAAAAAATATATATATATATATATATATATATATATATATATATATATATATATATATATATTGTAGTCTTCTTAATATTGATTTAGAGAAAAACAGGCCTCACAATCATTTCTCCAAGCTCAAAATGATGCTTCATCTGACTGAACAAACCTCTTTTTAAGCTGTTGCAGTGGAAATAATGTAGATAAATATGGAGATATGTATTGAATTTCAATGAAAGTCTCAAAAAGATCAAGATTAAATTCATTTTTTATTGCCCGGCACTAATACACAGTCTTTGGAATGAAGCAAGGTTATGATAAACCTCTTTGACAGAGACCATTTCCTTTAGATTGCAACTGGTGAGGGAGATGCCAAAAAGTTTCTATAAAACCGAAAATAATATGTAGATTAAACAGAAGAGCACATCTGAAACGGCACATCAGCTGTTCTCCTGAAGGATGAAGCGGATCAGAGAAAGGCACAGAAAAAAAGCAATTCTTTGACTATAAGCACTCGTCCATCACAGTCAGCACATTTGGTTTTTCCAGAGATGCGTGTGCTGTTCGGGTGGCCTTGACAAGGGAAACAACTGAGACAAATATTTTCTAGGTCTCTGAATGCAGCTTTAACAAACAAGGAAAGCAAAACCTTCCCTGTCAATGTCTGAGTGCATGTATCATTCTGACAGCCAGTTGTTTCTTCATCATCAGACCATTGATTTTTATCCAATCTCTAAAACGTTAATTCACATGATTACTTGTGTTTGTTTTCATGTTGTTGTTGCAATTTATTTCAAAATTAAAGACATACATTTTGCCCATGACAATGGAACCGCAATAAAAGGACAAAAAATGCGACTTTTAACCAAGGAAACAGGGCTTGATGAGGAGTTTCCAGCTCAATGACGTCATATCCGCGTCACCCCCGATTTCCGCCAAGTTTTACCTCGTACTGCAACAGTAACCATGGCGACAGACGTGAACAACTGTGTCGGTTATGCCCGTTACGCGTCCTCAACAGCGTGAGCGTCGCTAGCAGGGTTTTGTTCAAACATTATGGACCATGACAAGCAGACTTTGAGACAAAAGAGGACTAAAACCAAAATCAACATCTTTCCAGATGTCAAGAGCTCCACGTCCGCGACAAACTTCCAGACTTGACAGAGCACGTAGTGCTTACTCGAGTAAACAGGTGAGTAAATCAATGTAGGATATGAAACTAATCAATGTTATATAGTTCAACATGATGAAAAGTTAGAATACGATCTTATTCTCTAATGTTAATCTACTTTAGTCTCATTCTGCCAACAAACAACCTAACTAACAACATTCAATACACACTATGCAGTTTAGTGTGATAGTGTAACGTTAACCGTTAGAGCACGTGAAGCAGCGCTGCGTTACCTCAAGTTTAATTCCTCTAATAAACTAGGACAAAAAAATTAAAAACTAAACAAATAGACAAAATGGATAGCATATGTGGAAAGACCTGGTACCCACCCCAAAAATAAAATATAAATATGTCAAGTATAAAGAAAGTTACAACATTTTATAGTTCAGTAAACAGCACCGGCTATTATTGTCTCATTTCTAAGGTGAAAACAATAGAATTTAGTGTGACTCGAAAACAAGTTGTTTTTTTCACAAAAATGCTCATAACTTTCTCAAATATTCAAGATATCTGTAATGAAATTTTCTGTGGAGATGGGTTTCATATAGTTATTTGGATCGTAACGTGGGTTTCATAGTTATTTGGATCTAATCAACTTGATTTTAACACTGATTTGGCCTATCTTTTATGGTATTTTTCTGACGAGCAGTTGTTGAAAATACAAATAATTGAATGGAAAACAACGATCCAAGGAAAATTATATATCCTTAATTTAAAAGATGGATTTTGGTTGATTCATGCTATTTCCAGTTGTGTAAGAATATAGAGTTAACAATACTAACGCTGGTGAAGGAAAGAAAGTGGAGGAGACCACACAAAAGTTAAGTGTAGCACACGACGCGCTGCATTTTGACAGCTCTTCTACAGGTAACGTTCAGTGTCGGTAGTCATAAAAGGGGGGGGGGGTTTAAATGGCCACGAAATTTTGTACAGCACACCACAAACATATGTTCTTCATGTTCACCTTCCTCTGGAAAGTGTCCAAAGTGGGTAAAAATAATTTCTTGACAGTTGAATTTTCCGTATTGTTTGAAATTGCCTTTCAGGAGGAAAATGCAGCCTGACTGAGAAAAATTTAAAACAAATGTGCAGTCGAAAACCCTAATGATGTGTATTGGTTAACAATAATCAAAGGATTCCCACAGCTAGTCAATGAAAACAGCGCATTTTAGGAGACCCGCTCAAATGAGTCGGGAAAATCCGGCACAGAGATTTGGAACACAATGGCGCCGCTATTTTCCCTAAAATAAACTGACCTGTGCGAGTGTTAGTTCGGTAGAATGAAATCTCTTATTCCTTTATATTCGCGGGACTCGCGTTGCGTGTGGCGCTGATATACGTCTAGCAGTCGCGCCCTGCTTCATACCACAGTCATGTTAAAAACATCGATGTATTCACTCATCCATAAAAGATCCATCAGCTTGACGACAAGATCCATAATTCCGCTTAATGCGGAATATATGTCATTAATATACGCCTTTGTTATTGAAAGAGGTTAGCGACCCTGGTGGCGAAACAATTTTGCATATTCTACCTTCAATGACATAATTTTTCTACTATTTGACGCACACTTTATGCTTTAAGGAAAGTTTGTTCACTGTTTGGCCATATTGGCATCGACTCTGGACAGCCATTTTGGGCATCCAAGATCAAGCCCTGTCTAATTGAATGGGGAAATCCTCAAAACTCAAAAATTGCTTGCCACACTCACATTTAAGTAAAATATTTCAAATCACAGAAACTGACGCTGAGGCTCTGTCTGAAATTAACTTCTACCAAATTACCATAGTATGCGGAAAACAGGACGCCAAAAGTATGAACAATAGTATTCGAAAAGTGATTATGCTGCTATTATACTTCCGGCAAGACTCGATTAAGTGCATACGATGGACACTTAATTACAGGAGATGATTGCTGCATCCCAATTCGCATACTATCCATTCTAGTATTTAAAAATAGAAATGAGTGTTTCAAAGAGACCCCGGCTGATATTGCCCACAACCCATCGTGCGTTGGACGAAGATTCGGATTAGAACTACAAACACGAGTGAAAAGTGTTAAAAAACTACAGACATGGAGGACGCACGAGTCCGCGGTTATGTAGAGAGGTTTAGATAAAGGGGTTTATGTGATTAATTATCAGTACCTAACCTGACCAAAATTTATTTATTCGAATGTTGTCTACATTATATTTCATCTGCAGCAGCATTGTGAACTTTTATAAAGATACTGTTAGACTTTTAAATAGGCTAGCCTACATTCAAACTGCAAACACATTCGGAGAGACTCCGTATAAAAATAACCATGACCGGCAGGTGAACGTGTCAGACAACATTTTCTCTCGAAAATTAAATTAGATTGAATGGAGGATTTTAACTGTGACGAGACTGATTGACTGGTCAGTTTACGGTGATAGGATGATTGACAGGTCAGGTCGGTGACAGGATGCACGCGACAGAGCTGTCCATTAAAGATGATGAAGTAGCCTGTCCCAAAGCTTTTACTACACACTCAAAAGTATGTACTTTTTATTCATACTTTTAGGTCGTAGTATAAGTAGGCGAATTGGAAAATATCTTGAAATATCTCACTTTGCATGTAATGAGTCTATAATATATTAGTGAAATAAATTACTGAAATAAATGAACTTTTGCACGATATTCTAATTTTTCAGAGTTTCACTTGTAGGGTTCGCAAAATAAATTCACCAACTCAAACAATCTGTGATTTGGGACAGTGTAACTGTTTTAAGACAGTTAGTGATGCAATGACTCACTTTACCAATCAGCGATTGGCTCTTTTATTTAGGAATCTTGCCAGAATGTTAGCCAATGCTCTGGGAATGTTCCCTTTTAGCTGGCCAACTATCGATTGTTGCATAAAAGATCTGTTGAGAATGAGGCACACAAACAACATTTGCAGCACGAGGAACTCCAGTATGATTTACTACCATTGTGGTGTTTAGATGAACTTGGGTTTCCAGTGACAGACTGCTGCAAATCATCTGACTGAACGTTCATCCACAAACCTTGTATTGAGTTGATGTCTGGACAGGAGCTGACAGACCACGAGTACATGATTCAGGCGTGTGGATCTCTTTTCTGCAGATGCAACAGTGACAGGTGCTGTTAACACGAGTCGCAGAGCAATGCTCAGGAACCTGTCAGTGTCAGTTTGCTTCATATATACACACACACACACACACACACGGTGTTCAGAAGCAGAGATGGACACTGAGATGAAGTCTGAGACTTTGACTTTAAATTGACAGCAAATACACACAGGGCGTTGATGCTCATTTCAGTTCATACTGTCATGAAGATGTTCAGATAAGAGTTCAGTTCTTCCATTGCAGACTCAAAACTGCAGAAACACTTTTATCTCACAATTCTGACTTTATATCTCACAATTCTAGACTTTATATTTCGCAGTTCTGACTTTATATCTCAGCAATTCTGACTTTATATCTGGCAATTCTGACTTTATATCTCGTCAATTCTGACTTTATATTACAATTTCTGACTTTATATCTTCACAATTCTGACTTTATATCTCGCAATTCTGACTTTATATTCGCAATTCTGACTTATATCTGCAATTCTGACTTTATATCTGCAATTTTGACTTTATATTTCACAATTCTTGACTTTATATCTGGCAATTCTGACTTTATATCACGCAATTTTCCTGACTTTATATCACGCAATTCTGACTTTATATCTCGCAATTTCTGAATTTATATCTCGCAATTCTGACTTTATATCTCGCAATTGCGACTTTATATTGCGCAATTCTGACTTTATATCTCAGATTCTTGACTTTATATCTAGCAATATCTGACTTTATGTCTTGCAATTCCTGACTTTATCATCTTCACATTGTGTACTTCTATATCTCGCAATTTTGACTTTATATCTCACAATTCTGACTTTATATTTCACAATTGCTGACTTTATATCTCACAATTCTGACTTTATATCTCACAATTCTGACTTTATATCTTCGCAATTGCGACTTTATATCTCGCAATTCTGACTTTATATCTCGCAATTCTGACTTTATATGTCACAATTCTGACTTATATCTTCGCAATTCTGACTTTATATCTCGCAATTCTGACTTTATATCATGCAATTCTGACTTTATATCACGCAATTTTGACTTTATATCTCGCAATTCTGACTTTATATCTCGCAATTCTGACTTTATATCTTGCAATTCTGACTTTATATCTCGCAATTCTGACTTTATATCTCGCAATTCTGACTTTATATCTTGCAATTACTGACTTTATATCTCGCAATTCTGACTTTATATCTCGCAATTCTGACTTTATATCTCACAATTCTGACTTTATATCTTGCAATTCTGACTTTATATCTTCGCAATTCTGACTTTATATCTCACAATTCTGACTTTATATCTCACAATTCTGACTTTATATCTCACAATTCTGACTTTATATCGTCGCAATTCTGACTTTATATCTCGCAATTCTGACTTTATATCATCGCAATTCTGACTTTATATTCGCAATTCTGACTTTATATCTCGCAATTCTGACTTTATATCTTGCAATTTCTGACTTTATATCACGCAATTCTGACTTTATATCTCGCAATTCTGACTTTATATCTCGATAATTCTGACTTTATATCTCAGCAATTCTGACTTTATATCTCGCAATTCTGACTTTATATCTCGCAATTCTGACTTTATATCTCGCAATTCTGACTTTATATCTCGCAATTCTGACTTTATATCTCGCAATTCTGACTTATATCTTCGCAATTCTGACTTTATATCTCAGCAATTCTGACTTTATATTCGCAATTCTGACTTTATATCTCACAATTCTGACTTTATATCTTGCAATTCTGACTTTATATCTCACAATTCTGACTTTATATCTCAGCAATTCTGACTTTATATCTCGCAATTCTGACTTTATATCTGGCAATTCTGACTTTATATCTCGCAATTCTGACTTTATATCTCACAATTCTGACTTTATATCTCGCAATTCTGACTTTATATCTCACAATTCTGACTTTATATCTCACAATTCTGACTTTATATTTCACAATTCTGACTTTATATCTCGCAATTCTGACTTTATATCTGCAATTCTGACTTTATATCACGCAATTCTGACTTTATATCTCGCAATTCTGACTTTATATCTTGGCAATTCTGACTTTATATCTTCGCAATTCTGACTTTATATCTAGCAATTCTGACTTTATATCTCGCAATTCTGACTTTATATCTCAGCAATTCTGACTTTATATCTGCAATTCTGACTTTATATCTTCGCAATTCTGACTTTATATTCGACAATTCTGACTTTATATCTCGCAATTACTGACTTTATATTCGCAATTCTGACTTTATATCTGACAATTCTGACTTTATATCTTGACAATTCTGACTTTATATCTTAGCAATTCTGACTTTATATCTCGCAATTCTGACTTTATATCTCGCAATTCTGACTTTATATCTTCACAATTCTGACTTTATATCTCGACAATTCTGACTTTATATCTCGCAATTCTGACTTTATATCTTGCAATTCTGACTTTATATCTCGCAATTCTGACTTTATATCTCGCAATTCTGACTTTATATCTCGCAATTCTGACTTTATATCTCGCAATTCTGACTTTATATCTCGCAATTCTGACTTTATATCTCACAATTCTGACTTTATATCTTGCAATTCTGACTTTATATCTCGCAATTCTGACTTTATATCTTGGCAATTCTGACTTTATATCTTAGCAATTCTGACTTTATATCTCGCAATTCTGACTTTATATCTGACAATTCTGACTTTATATCTCGCAATTCTGACTTTATATTTCGCAAATTCTGACTTTATATCTCGCAATTCTGACTTTATATCTCAGCAATTCTGACTTTATATCTTGCAATTCTGACTTTATATCTCAGCAATTCTGACTTTATATCTCGCAATTCTGACTTTATATCTCGCAATTCTGACTTTATATCTCGCAATTCTGACTTTATATCTCACAATTCTGACTTTATATCTCGCAATTCTGACTTTATATCTCTCAATTCTGACTTTATATTCGCAATTCTGACTTTATATCTCGCAATTCTGACTTTATATCTTGCAATTGTGACTTTATTATCTCAGCAATTCTGACTTTATATCTCGCAATTCTGACTTTATATCTTGCAATTGTGACTTTATATCTCGCAATTCTGACTTTATTTCTCACAATTCTGACTTTATATCTTGCAATTGTGACTTTATTTCTCACAATTCTGACTTTATATCTTGCAATTCTGACTTTATTTCTCACAATTCTGACTTTATATCTTGCAATTGTGACTTTATTTACTTACAATTCTGACTTTATTTCTCACAATTCTGACTTTATATCTCACAATTCTGACTTTATATCTTGCAGTTGTGACTTTATATCTCGCAATTGCAACTTTATTCTCACAATTCTGACTTTATTTTCACAATTCAGACTTCATATCTGGCTTCCATAGTTTTTTCCTTCAACACAGAATAATTTTATCAGTGTGGGGAAAAATACATGCAGAATGAATCGCACTGGGGAAAGTGGGCCGTTTCTATTACATTACAGCATGAGGTGTGACTGTGAGATTCATCTTTGCTCATATAGTGCCCAGGTTCGAGTTCATCAGATTTGTCTCTGGAAGCCATCAATCAGATGACAAACCCGCATGAATCTCCTTAAGCTGAGAGATGTTTCCCTGCTTTAACCTGTACGAATCCTGCAGGACCCGAGGTCAGTGTCTAAACAGCTCTAGGACAGTCATAGAGTCAGAAAGTTGGAGAGTAATGGGCCACATTTACAGATGAATTCAAGCCAGCCGTTGCAAGCGCTTCTTCAGGCAGAAATGTGGCATGTGGTTGAACAGGAACACATTGAGATGGTATCAGCGGGATCCTGCGATGGCTTTTTAAATGCATATTTCGTTCTATATGATAAAACGTGCTCTCCATCTTCATTTGAACTAGGGGTATGTCAATATATAGTCAGTAAATGAGAGAAACTACTCATAAATCCAGGCCCTTGTTACCTCTAAAGGTACAATAATGTAGCATAATGCTAATTAAATCGTGTTTTCACCAAAATGAATTACAGTGACTTGATTTTTGAGTTGAAACAATAACGCACACTAAAACTGTGTTAACTGTTTGGAGAATTCAGGCCTCTTTGTTTTTGCCCTTGTGTGTCAGAGCGGTCTAAAATGAGTTAGAAGAGGGAAGAGGAAGTGACAGATGAAAGGGATAGAGATAAATGTAGGCGGGGTGAAGATGGCGGCGTTTACAATACGAAATGGCACAATCAATTCAGGCCAAAATAGGCACGATTGATTCGGGTCTGTAACAAAGGAAAGCAAAATCTAGAGGCTTGCATGAGAGAGAATGAGCATGCAAAATCTACTCGTAGAGTAGGAAGCAAGAAAATTGTGAAGACTTTGAGTTGTATGGCAAATGACAGACGGAATCAATAACATGGTGTGGCTGAGAGTAAGACAGAGAGAGAGAGAGAGAGAGGAGAAGACAAGCAGACAAACACGATATACTGCAAAGCCATTAAACAAACAGCACTTTTTTAAACAATTTGCTGTTCAGCAATAAAGTGTCAATTTCCAAGTCTTTCCTCTTCTAAAGCTGTTTTCACCTCACTGAGATCTGCATGACATTTACAAATGCAGAAATAATGCAAAACAAATTAGATTTGTACATTTTCCCAAAGAATATGTGAATGGTGCTGCAGGTGTAAAACTCATTACCATAAATCTGGGGTGCTGTCAGTGGTTGCCAAGGTGTTGCTATGCTGTTTGTGTGGGTGGTTGCTGATGCGTTGCTATGCGGT
The DNA here is from genome assembly GCA_030378365.1 of Hybognathus amarus. Lineage (NCBI taxonomy): Eukaryota > Metazoa > Chordata > Actinopteri > Cypriniformes > Leuciscidae > Hybognathus > Hybognathus amarus. The sequence continues at coordinate 14,692 of JAQIUQ010005497.1, forward strand.
TGCTAGTGTGTTGGATGGTTGCCATTGCATTGCTATGTGGGTGGTTGCGGTTTCAAGGGTGTTGTTTGGTTGCCATGGTGTTGTGTGTGATTGACAGAATGTTGCTATATAAGGGCTAGAATGTTGTGGGTGGTTGCTGCTGCATTGCTATGTGGTTGCTAGGGTGTTGTGTGTGTTTGCCAAGGTGTTGCTATGTAGTTGATAGGATACTGTGGGCAGTTGCTAGGACTTTGGTATGTGGTTTCAAGGGTGTGTGTAGTTGCCAAGGTGTTGCTATGTAGGTTATAGGATGTTGTGGGTGGTTGCCATGCTATGACTCTGTGGTTTCAAGGGTGTTGTGTGTGGTCGCCAAAGTGTTGCTACGCAGGTGCTAGGATGCTTTGTTTGGTTGCTGCTGCATTGCTATGTGGTTTCAAGGGTTTTGTGTGTGGTTGCCAGGCTGTTGTTATGTAGTTGCTAGGATGTTTGTGGGAGGTTGCCAGGGTATGGCTATGCAGGTTCAAGGGTTTTGTGTGTGGTTGCTAGGCTGTTGCTATGTAGTTGCTAGGATGTTGTGGGAGATTGCCAGGGTATGGCTATGCAGGTTCAAGGTTTTTGTGTGTGGTTGCCAGGCTGTTGCTATGTAGTTGCTAGGATGTTGTGGGAGATTGCCAGGGTATGGCTATGCAGGTTCAAGGGTTTTGTGTGTGGTTGCCAGGCTGTTGCTATGTAGTTGCTAGGATGTTGTGGGAGGTTGCCAGGGCATGGCTATGCAGGTTCAAGGGTTTTGTGTGTGGTTGTCAGGGTGTTGCTATGTTGGTGCTAGGATGTTGTGGGTTTTTGCCAGGACACGTCTGTGGTTTCAAGGGTGCTGTTTATCGATGGCCAGGGTGTTGCTATACAGTTGCTAGAATGTTATTGGTGGTTGTCAGGGCATTGCTATGCAGTTGCTATGGTGTTACGGGTGGTTGCTAAAGCATTGCTATGTGATTGCTAGGGTATTGTGGGTTCTTTCTGCAGCACTACAGTTTTACTGTTGCTAAGGTGTACCTATGTTACAATTTTTTTAGCAGGTTGCTTTGAGTTTGTAAGGTGTGGTTTTTAAGGTGCACTTTTCCTGAAAGCATCGTTAGCCAAATATGGTCGCAAGTTCAGTCGTTATTGGCAGTTCAACAAGTCGTAGTTTCCGAAACCATCGTTCCAATGAACATTCGCAAACAGCATCGCGAAGTTGTGTGGTTGGAACGACAGATCTCTAGTTGTGGTTAGAAGCTGAGTTTCTACATTGCATGATGTGGACTCAATAAATCCGTACCTTGAGAAAATAAGCAAAGCTGACATTCAGTGAGTCTTTTATTTAGAACACATACAAATGTCATTTACATCTTTGAGTTTGTCAAGATCCGTTTTTGAAGACTGCGCAATATGCGCATGTGTGAACTTGCTCTACTATGTAAAACGAGTCTATGACTGAATCTGTAAATAAAGCAAAATAACTGAGAAAAATTGTATATATTCCTCAGATGCCATGTCTAATTTATTTCAAAACCATTAATTTGATCTTAAACAGTTTCAGTTACGAGTTATGTTGTTATACGGGAAATGCACCCCTGGGTGGTTGCTATGGCGTTACCAGGCAAATGTTCTGAATCGTTCTTATTGTGTTGTGATGCAGTTGTAAGGGTTTTTAAGTTGCACTAATGGTGCTGTCAGTTGTGATTAATCGCATTTAACAGAAACGTTATATACACACACAATTAATCGATTTGAAAGCACTAATATTTTAGGTATATATTAGGTTTGATCAAATTACTATCCTTATGAGCAATATTACAGTGATGCATGACTTGGCAAATAACCTTAATAAATAGAGAATGACTGTTCAGTGTTCATGTATAAGTAGTTTGAATCTCAGCGGGGTAATTTTCTCTTTTCTGGCAAATTCCACATTTCTTCTAGTTCTGTCTCACTTCAGGCACAAATGAAGGTCGCTCGACTCATTAACTTCCTGGCTGAGTCTGGCTCACCCCCGGCCAGTCACACTTTCAACATCACTCACCGCAGTCCAATCAGTCCACTTCATTGATATATATAGAGAGACTGACACCAGCGAAGACAGGAGAGGACACATGAATAAAGTGACACGACAAAGACAATCAAACAAACAATGGCATGAGGACAACCTGTTGAACAAGAAAATTACCATTTATATCTCGTCAGTAGTTTGTTTTATAGACAGAATAAAAGATTTAAAGGAGAAAACTGAAGAACAAGGCAATAATCTCCTTTTATCTCCTCATGAGATTCATAAGAGATCAAACTCAAACCATGCACCGGTGGACCAGAGATTTACCTCAAAGTCTGCAGAGAAAAAAATCTGAAATTTCTATATTAACCCAAACGTTCCTCAATATTGTCGCAGCTCTTTTCCTAAAACTCCTGCTCCAAGGACCAAAAAATAAAAATAAAAAATAAATCATAAAAATAGCCCAAAGGGTGTTGTGTGTGGTTGCCAGGCTGTTATGTAGTTGCTAGGATGTTGTGGGAGGTTGCCAGGGTGTGGCTATGCAGTTTCAAGTGTGTTGTGTGTGGTTGCCAGGGTGCTTCTATATAGGTGCTAGGATGTTGTGGGTGGTTGCCAGGGTGTGTCTGTGGTTTCAAGGGTGATGTGGTTGTGTTGTTTCCAGGGTGTTGCTATGTAGGTTGAGGTTCTATTATGTTGTGGGTGGTTGCCAGGGTATGGCTATGTGGTTTCAAGAGTGATGTGGTTGTGTGTTGTTCCCAAGGTGTTGCTATGTAGGTTCTATAATGTTGCTATATGGTTGCTAGGATGTTGCCATGGCTCTGACTTTGCAGTTTCAAGGGTGTTGTTTGTGGTTGCCAGGGTGTTGCTATGTAATTGCTAGAATGCTGTGGGTAGTTACCAGGGCATTGCTATGCAGTTTTTTTTAAAACTTCATATATATCTCAAAATGTATCCTTTTTTGCTCTACAGACACGTAAATAATGGCATACATGATTGAACTGACATGAGATTGAATAAATGATGACTGAGTTTTCATTTTTATGTGAACTTCCCTTTTGAAGGAGCTTTGCTGACACTGAAGACTTAAAATCTCATCATTAGGGCCCAAGCCCTGAAGGGCGCAGAGCCCTATTGTTTCCTTCCGATTATTTTTTTTTCTTTTTTTTTTTTTTTTTTTTTTTTTTTTCTTTTTTTTTTTTTTTTCTAGCGACTATTTGGGCACTTTTGGGGCCCTTAACATGCTCGAAAACTCTTGAAACTTTGCACACGGGTCAGAACCCGCGGCCATCAGAGCCGGGCTGAAGCTGGTACCCGGGCGTGGCAGGGCGGCTCGTCAGCGCCCCCTGGAATGGGGTCCGAACACCTGGTCCATAACTCAAACACACTTGCATGTAATAATATGAAACTCGGTACACATGTCGATAGCAGAATTTCATCTATACCTCGCGTTCTTACTTTTTACCCCAGCCCAACAGGAAGTCGGCTATTGAGGTTTTTTTGTAAAACACACGCAATGAACTTTTAAATACTCCTCCTAGAGCTCTGATCCAAATTCGACGAAACTCGGTCAGCGTGAAGTCAAGACATTGAGGATGAAAGTTTGTGTGGGGATTTTTGATATCTCGAACGGTTTGGCCGTGGCGAGGAAACGAAACTATGGCGAGAAACGTGAAACAGGAAGTGTGTCATAACTTCAGCATACATTAACTGATCTGGATGAAACTTCAGCAGTGCGTTCGCTGTAAGAGGACGATCACATGGATGTGACTATTGTGAGTCAAAGTTATAGCGCCACCAACTGGCAGCAGGAAGTGTGTCACTTTCAAAATGCTTTGAAATCACCCTCTTATTTTTACCCGATTTGCTTCAAACTTCATCTGTATAATGTAAATACACGGCAGATGAAGACCTATGAATGGATTCTTGATATCTTTGAAACTGTTGCCGTGGCGACGCATCAAACTTTACCATTCTTTTAGGATGCATTCTTTTAGGGATTCGAACATTTGTCCATAAATCAAACACACGTGCATGGATTAATATGAAACTCGGTACACTCATAGATCACATCAGGCCAAACAACTTTCGTGCTCTAAGTTTTACGACAGTTCAAACGGAAGTCGGGAATTATGTTTTTTTTTTTTGAATAAATGTCCTAGAAAAACATCAAATTACAACCCATGCTGTTACCAATCACCACCAAACTTGGTGTGCATGAAGTCAAGACATTGAGGATGCTAAATTCCGAACGGATTTGTGATATCTCGAACGGTTTGGCCGTGGCGGATTTTTTTGACTAAAAAAGGACACATAAAGTGTGTTATAACTTGGTTAGTTTTACTGACCGTTACAAAACTTGCCGTGTATATTGTTCTATTCAAGCCAAACAACTTTCTAATTAACAATAATAAGCTCAAACCCACAGAAAGTCAGATATTGTAGTTTGAATATGATCATGCTCTCTCTAAGCCTTGGTCTGTCTCTGCCTGTTTTTGCCTGTGTGTGTGTGTGTAGGGGGAGGGGGCTTAATCATTTCACTGTGTGTCTGGCCTGCTAAAGTAAATACATTTCTTAAGCCTGGTATTTTTTAAATAAGTTTTTATTTTTATTTTTTTATAAGTAAAGGCATATAACCTGTTTAATTGTAGTGCATTGACAATAGTTTTATATAATTAGTGTATTAATTAAATTAACTTGGTCCATAAATCAAAAAAGTAAGTAAATAAATCAAAAAGGAAGTGTGTTAAAACTTCTGCATACATTAACTGATCTTGATGAAACTTCAGCAGTGTGTTCGTTGTAAGAGGCCGATCAAATGGATGTGACTATTGTGAGTCAAAGGCTGCGTTTACACTTGGCATTAACATGCGATCACCGTGATCTGATCAAGCAGATCGGATCATTAGCCAATCAGGACATGGTGAGTTTACATTTGGTCACATTAAGTAGCCTCTGTATCTGGATAGAAGAGCGGATTTCTGTTTCCTGCATAATATTTAAATTAGATATGTTGCACGACACCAGATTAAGAGTAAAAATGATGCAAATAAAACAATGTCCAAGTTACTTTCACTCATTCGCTTTGCAATCTCCAGTAATTGATACAAAAAAATGTTAACGAAGTTATACTTCAAGATTGATCATACAAAAATAACTGGGTTAGATCATAAAACAAGTCATATCATCGATCATCTGGTTTTAAGGTTATACAGTGCAATGACTATATTGACAGAAATGGGAGATTGGTTAACATGCAAAGACATTCAATAAAAACATTCAACATTTAAAAAATCAGATTGCGATTATTCCTCTGGCAAAGCAGCATGCAGCTCTTATTTAAGATCTCATGACTGACTGTGAATGTACAGGCGATCGCCTCGATTCAGATGATGTTGCACAATTAAAATGAAAAATGACACACATAGTCATCATGTAAGCCTAAATTAACTGTTTTAAAGATAAACGTTTATTGTAAGATTCAAATAAGTTTTTATTTCTTGTCTAAACTGCGTATGGCCATTATTTTTCTCACAGCCACGCGGGGACTGGGTGGGATTTAAATTAGGTCGCACCTGTGAATGCAGACACGATGGCTGGATTGCGTTTTACATTACACTGAGGAATCCGATCACAAAGCGTACCTCGACTACCTCCGAACCTGGACACGCCGATCGGATAACATTTACAATCAGAAAGTGCGCTTACACTTGTCTTTTCAATGTGTATGTGGACAACATCCGGATACAGGTTCGATATTAATGCCAAGTGTAAACGCAGCCAAATATATAGCGCCACCAACTGGCAGCAGAAAGTGTTTCACTTTCAAAATGCTTTGAAATCACACTCTTACTTTTACCCGATTTGCTTCAAACTTCATCTGTATAATGTAAACACACGCCAGATGAAAGAGCTGTGAAAGCATTATTCAATATCTAAGATAATGTTGCCATAGCAACGCATCAAACTTTAACATTCCTTTTTTGATGATTTTGAGTCTCTTAGCGGCTTTTGGGGCCCTTAATGGGTTTGAAAACTCTTGAAACTTTGCACACAGGTCAGATCCCACAGCCATCAGAGCCGGGCTGAAAGATGGTACCCGGGTGTGGCAAGGGGGCTAGACAGCGCCCCTGGAACGGGGCTCCAAAAACTTGGTCCATAAATCAAACACGCTTGCATGTAATAATATGAAACTCAGTACACATGTTGATCTCATCGTTTCATATATTCATATATTCTCCTCAAGCCGGACAACTTTCTAATTTACACTCATGAGCTAGGACCCACAGAAAGTCAGATATTTTGGTTTGAAAATGTTGAGTGTCTCTCTGAGCCTACACTTCTGTATGGCAAGCCCTTTTAACATTTAAAAGCTAAGTTTGACTATTCGTAATTAACATTGTAGATATCAACAACGTCTTTCTAGTCGTAATTACATTTTGGATAGTTTGTATTATCATTTAAGATATCTGTAACGTAATTGTGACTAGTCGAAACGACAGATAGAGTATGGCAAGCCGTTTTAACATTTAATCATTTTAACCTACTAGTCTCTATTTTCATGCTACTAGTACTTATTTTTTTAGATACTAGTATCTATTCCATTAAGTACTAGTACTTACTAGTACTTATTCATTAGATACTAGTACCTATTAAATAGATACTAGTACTTATTCATTAGACACTAGTACTTATTTCAATGGTGACTAGTAACTATTCTTTTGTTACTAGTCACATTTTTCCATTGACTTCTATGGTGATCTGTCATTCAGATATCAACTATTCAGTTCTGACTAGTATGTTAGTATGTATTCCAATTGTGGAATACATACTAGTATGTATTCCAAAGCAGGGGTTACGTTTTTGCACGTCGTACAGAATAACCCTAAAGGCACCAAGGTGGCGGTGCCACCGGCTTTATATATATATATATATATATATATATATATATATATAATATATAAGTATAGCTGCGGAGCAGCGATGGAAGGCCAAAGCCGGCGGTACCGCCATCCCGGTGCCTTGAGGCACCGGGGTTGCGGTGCCACCGGCTGGGCCCGACAGATCCGCTGCTCGCAGCTATATTTATATATATATATATAT
>JAQIUQ010005498.1:0-13048 GCA_030378365.1 Hybognathus amarus
TTAATATTTGAATTAGCTTTTATTTTAATTTTTTGTTGTTAATTTTAAAGTTGAATTTTTAATGACGTGCTATGGTCATTTTTAATTTATAAAATATATGGAATTAGGTGTAATTTATTTTTTATTTAATATATATTTCTTTATTTCCAGTTAATATTTTTAATGCTATAACTTAAACTTATTTCATTTTATTGCCAAGGCAACATTTCCAAATGCAAAGTTTTCAACTAATATTTGTTTTTTATTTTACATCAGCTTTATTTTAATTAACAGAAAAATGTTTTTGATTGCAATCTTGTTTTCTGGATATTTGCACTGGAAAACAGACACAAATACTGATTCAGACAATGATTTTTGCAGTGTGTTATCGGCCGTCTGCTGCAGATTGACAAACGGACTATTATGGAGAACAGAGAGAGGTAAAGAGGAGATGAGACTGACCGAGGGATGAGGAATGAAACCTCAAAAGACGGTGTAAGAGAAGATGCACACATTGATTGTCACCCAGAAGCTCCAGGCCAGACCTGCATCAGCACTAAAGAGTTCGATTAGGACAGCATTGAGCCAGGCCTTGATGGAACTGTGGATCGCCAGGGCGTGTTTAATTAATGGCAGCAGAACATGTCTGTTAGGAGATTAACAGGACGGGACCAGCAGCAAATGAGAGGGGTGAAAGGGAAAGAGGACGAATCAATAGATAAATTGAACCTCTTTGGCACCTCCTGAGTCAGGGACAGAGCAGCGTAAGCAAGAAGTGCACCATGCATGCGCCGCTGGACTTTCATACTTGATGGGTTTGCGTACTTCACTGGACTATTTACAGACAAATAAATAAACTTCTCTCTAAATGCCCTCTCAGCAGGATATTTGTCTTCATTTTCGTGAAAGAGCATGCACGAGAGACTCTTTCTTATTACAGTGCACAGTATTCTGAGAAAATATCTATACACTTTAAGCATGGAAACGAGCCATAGATTTTTCTCAGGTAAAGTAATACAAACCATTATTTATGAACGTACTCAGAATGCAGATGCAATAAGGGAATGTTTTCTCTATTTTATCATTTTGTAAGTATAATGGTAATGTTAGAGAAAAATGTTTCAAAATCATTAGAGTGACGTCCAACTAAAATGATTCAGAAACACATTCCATTAATGAAATATGAATAATATTTCAATAATAATAACAATAATTTTGTTTTCCAACATTTTGAGAAAATATGTAACTTTGAATTAAGATTTGAATAAAGTTACTAGAAGAACTTTTTGTTCGTAACTTGCCAAGATGGTTCTAAAAATGTATAAAATGAAATACTAAATGCAATTTTAGTCAATAATTGCAATGTAATATAAAGCAAATTAATTGGCATTCAAGTTTTCCCAAAGATTTTGTAATTGTATCTCAACTCTTAAAATAGCCTACATCTTATGAATGCATCTCTAATTTAAAAGGAAAGTTAATGTTATCACATCTCTTCCCATCCTAATAGTTGTTCTAGCACTGATGTGAATATTGTGTGTGAAACTAGACCAGCGAAAGTCATGACATTATCACAGGAAAAAGGTACAAAAGCTGTCACTGAGGCTGTATCTTTTCAAAAGGTAAACATTTGTCCATTTTAGGTGCTAATATGTACATTTTCAGGTGCTGATTTGTACATTTAGGTGCTATTATATTACATTTCAGGTCCTAATATATACATTTTTAGGTGCTGATATACTTTTCAGGTGTTAATATGTACATTTCATGTGTTCATATGTACATTTTTGGTGCTGATATGTACATTTAGGTGCTAATATGTACATTTACGTGCTATTATGTACATTTTAGCTGCTAATACGTACATTTTAAGTGCTAATATGTATTTAGGTGCTATTATGTACATTTGAGGAGCTTATATGTAAATTTTAGGTGCTAATTTGTACATTTAGGTGTTAATATGTACCATTAAGGTACCAATATGCACCCTAGGTACAAATCATACCTTTTGAAAAGGTATCCTACAGCCCCAAGTGACAGCTTTTGTACCTTTTTTTTGTGTGATTTTTTTGGGTTGGTTTGATTGTGTGTGTGTGTGTGTAAATCAGTTCAATTAATCAATTGAAACTAATTTAACAAGTTAATGTAAGTGTCTCTAGTGGCATGTTTATGAATTTGGTCATTATTGGTATAAATATTGGTACAAAAATATATATATATATTGTAGTCTTCTTTATATTGATTTAGAGAAAAACAGGCCTCACAATCTTCTCCAAGCTCAAAATGATGCTTCATCTGACTGAACAAACCTCTTTTTAAGCTGTTGCAGTGGAAATAATGTAGATAAATATGGAGATATGTATTGAATATCAATGAAAGTCTCAAAAATATCAAGATTAAATTCATTTTTTATTGCCCGGCACTAATACACAGTCTTTGGAATGAAGCAAGGTTATGATAAACCTCTTTGACAGGGACCATTTCCTTTAGATTGCAACTGGTGAGGGAGATGCCAAAAAGTTTCTATAAAACCGAAAATAATATGTAGATTAAACAGAAGAGCACATCTGAAACGGCACATCAGCTGTTCTCCTGAAGGGATGAAGCGGATCAGAGAAAGGCACAGAAAAAAAGCAATTCTTTGACTATAAGCACTCGTCCATCACAGTCAGCACATTTGGTTTTTCCAGAGATGCGCGTGCTGTTCGGGTGGCCTTGACAAGGGAAACAACTGAGACAAATATTTTCTAGGTCTCTGAATGCAGCTTTAACAAACAAGGAAAGCAAAACCTTCCCTGTCAATGTCTGAGTGCATGTATGATTCTGACAGCCAGTTGTTTACTTCATCATCAGACCATTGATTTTTATCCAATTCTAAAACGTTAATTCACATGATTACTTGTGTTTGTTTTCATGTTGTTGTTGCAATTTATTTCAAAATTAAAGACATACATTTTGCCCATGACAATGGAACCGCAATAAAAGGACAAAAAGTACGATTTTTAACCAAGGAAACAGGGCTTGATGAGGAGTTTCCAGTCAATGACGTCATATCCGCGTCACCCCAATTTCCGCCAAGTTTTACCTCGTACTGCAACAGTAACCATGGCGACAGACGTGAACAACTGTGTCGGTTATGCCCGTTACGCGTCCTCAACAGCGTGAGCGTCGCTAGCAGGGTTTTGTTCAAACATTATGGACCATGACAAGCAGACTTTGAGACAAAAGAGGACTAAAACCAAAATCAACATCTTTCCAGATGTCAAGAGCTCCACGTCCGCGACAAACTTCGAGCTTGACAGAGAGCGCGAGTGCTTACTCGAGTAAACAGGTGAGTAAATCAATGTAGGATATGAAACTAATCAATGTTATATAGTTCAACATGATGAAAAGTTAGAATACCGATCTTATTCTCTAATGTTAATCTACTTTAGTCTCATTCTGCCAACAAACAACCTAACTAACAACATTCAATACACACTATGCAGTTTAGTGTGATAGTGTAACGTTAACCGTTAGAGCACGTGAAGCAGCGCTGCGTTACCTCAAGTTTAATTCCTTTAATAAACTAGGACAAAAAAATAAAAACTAAACAAATAGACAAATGGATAGCATATGTGGAAAGACCTGGGTACCCCAAAAACAAATAAAAATAAATAAATATGTCAAGTATAAAGAAAGTTACAACATTTTATAGTTCAGTAAACAGCACCGGCTATTATTGTCTCATTTCTAAGGTGAAAACAATAGAATTTAGTGTGACCGAAAACAAGTTGTTTTTTTCACAAAAATGCTCATAACTTTCTCAATATTCAAGATATCTTAATGAAATTTTCTGTGGAGATGGGTTTCATATAGTTATTTGGATCTAACATGGGTTTCATAGTTATTTGGATCTAATCAACTTGATTTTAACACACATAAAGCTGATTTGGCCTATCTTTTATGGTATTTTTCTGACGAGCAGTTGTTGAAAATACAAATAATTGAATGGAAAACAACGATCCAAGGAAAATTATATATCCTTAATTTAAAAGATGGATTTTGGTTGATTCATGCTATTTCCAGTTGTGTAAGAATATAGAGTTAACAATACTAACGCTGGTGGAGGAAAGAAAGTGGAGGAGACCACACAAAAGTTGAGTGTAGCCTACACGACGCGCTGCATTTTGACAGCTCTTCTACAGGTAACGTTCAGTGTCGGTAGTCATAAAAAAAGTGGGGGAGTTTAAATGGCCACAAAATTTTGTACAGCACACCACAAACATATGTTCTTCATGTCCACCTTCCTCTGAAAAGTGTCCAAAGTGGGTAAAAATAATTTCTTGACAGTTGAATTCTTCCGTATTGTTTGAAATCGCCTTTCAGGAGGAAAATGCAGCCTGACTAGAAAAAATTTAAAACAAATGTGCAGTCGAAAACCCTAATGATGTGATTGGTTAAAAATAATCAAGGATTCCCACAGCGAGTCAATGAAAACAGCGCATTTTAGGAGACCCGCTCAGAGTGAGTCGGGAAAATCCGGCACAGAGATTTGGAACACAATGGCGGCCGCTATTTATTGATATGTCCACATACCTAAATAAACTGACCTGTGCGAGTGTTAGTTCGGTAGAATGAAATGTCTTATTCCTTTATATCCGCGGGACTCGCGTTGCGTGTGGCGCTGATATACGTCTAGCAGTCGCGCCCTGCTTCATACCACAGTCATGTTAAAAACATCGATGTATTCACTCATCCATAAAAGATCCATCAGCTTGACGACAAGATCCATAATTCCGCTTAATGCGGAATATATGTCATTAATATACGCCTTTGTTATTGAAAGAGGTTAGCGACCCCTGGTGGCGAAACAATTTTGCATATTCTACCTTCAATGACATAATTTTTCTACTATTTGACGCACACTGTATGCTTTAAGGAAAGTTTGTTCACTGTTTGGCCATATTGGCATCGACTCTGGACAGCCATTTTTGGGCATCCAAGATCAAGCCCTGTCTAATTGAATGGGGAAATCCTCAAAACTCAAAAATTGCTTGCCACACTCACATTTAAGTAAAATATTTCAAATCACAGAAACTGACGCTGAGGCTCTGTCTGAAATTAACTTCTACCAAATTACCATAGTATGCGGAAAACAGGACGCCAAAAGTATGAACAATAGTATTCGAAAAGTGATTATGCTGCTATTATACTTCCGGCAAGACTCGATTAAGTGCATACGATGGACACTTAATTACAGGAGATGATTGCTGCATCTCAATTCGCATACTATCCATCCTAGTATTTAAAAATAGAAATGAGTGTTTCAAAGAGACCCGGCTGATATTGCCCACAACCCATTCGTGCGTTGGACGAAGATTCGGTTAGAACTACAAACACGAGTGAAAAGTGTTAAAAAACTACAGACATGGAGGACGCACGAGTCCAGCGGTTATGTAGAGAGGTTTAGATAAAGGGGTTTATGTGATTAATTATCAGTACCTAACCTGACCAAAATTTATTTATTCAATGTTGTCTACATTATATTTCATCTGCAGCAGCATTGTGAACTTTTATAAAGATACTGTTAGACTTTTAAATAGGCTAGCCTACATTCAAACTGCAAACACATTCGGAGAGACTCCGTATAAAAATAACCATGACCGGCAGGTGAACGGTGCAGACAACATTTTCTCTCGAAAATTAAATTAGATTGAATGGAGGATTTTAACTGTGACGAGATGATTGACTGGTCAGTTTACGGTGATAGGATGATTGACAGGTCAGGTTGGTGACAGGATGCACGCGACAGAGCTGTCCATTAAAGATGATGAAGTAGCCTGTCCCAAAGCTTTTACTACACACTCAAAAGTATGTACTTTTTATTCATACTTTTAGGTCGTAGTATAAGTAGGCGAATTGGAAAATATCTTGAAATATCTCACTTTGCATGTAATGAGTCTATAATATATTAGTGAAATAAATTACTGAAATAAATGAACTTTTGCACGATATTCTAATTTTTCGAAGTTTCACTTGTAGGGTCGCAAAATAAATTCACCAACTCAAACAATCTGTGATTTGGGACAGTGTAACTGTTTTAAGACAGGTACAGTGATGCAATGACTCTACTTTACCAATCAGCGATTGGCTCTTTTATTTAGGAATCTTGCCAGAATGTTAGCCAATGCTCTGGGAATGTTCCCTTTTAGCTGGCCAACTATCGATTGTTGCATAAAAGATCTGTTGAGAATGAGGCACACAAACAACATTTGCAGCACGAGGAACTCCAGTATGATTTACTACCATTGTGGTGTTTAGATGAACTTGGGTTTCCAGTGACAGACTGCTGCAAATCATCTGACTGAACGTTCATCCACAAACCTTGTATTGAGTTGATGTCTGGACAGGAGCTGACAGACCACGAGTACATGATTCAGGCGTGTGGATCTCTTTTCTGCAGATGCAACAGTGACAGGTGCTGTTAACACGAGTCGCAGAGCAATGCTCAGGAACCTGTCAGTGTCAGTTTGCTTCATATATACACACACACACACACACACACACAGTGTTCAGAAGCAGAGATGGACACTGAGATGAAGTCTGAGACTTTGACTTTAAATTGACTGCAAATACACACAGGGCGTTGATGCTCATTTCAGTTCATACTGTCATGAAGATGTTCAGTAGAGTTCAGTTCTTCCATTGCAGACTCAAAACTGCAAAAAACACTTTTATCTCACAATTCTGACTTTATATCTCACAATTCTGACTTTATATCTCACAATTCTGACTTTATATCTCGCAATTCTGACTTTATATCTCGCAATTCTGACTATATCTCGCAATTGCTGACTTTATATCTAGCAATTCTGACTTTATATCTCGCAATTCTGACTTTATATCTCGCAATTCTGACTTTATATCTCACAATTCTTGACTTTATATCTCACAATTCTGACTTTATATCTCACAATTCTGACTTTATATCGCGCAATTCTGACTTTATATCTCACAATTCTGAATTTATATCACGCAATTCGACTTATGATCGTTACTATATGTGGCAATTCTGACTTTATATCTTCGCAATTCTGACTTTATATCTCGCAATTCTGACTATATCTCGCAATTACTGACTTATATGTGACGCAATTACTGACTTTATATCTCACAATTCTGACTTTATATCTCGCAATTCTGACTTTATATCTCACAATTCTGACTTTATATCTCGCAATACTGACTTTATATCTCACAATTCTGACTTTATATCTCGCAATTCTGACTTTATATCTCACAATTCTGACTTTATATCTTGCAATTCTGACTTTATATCTCAGATTCTGACTTTATATTCACAATTCTGACTTTATATCTCACAATTCTGACTTTATATCTGGCAATTCTGACTATATCTCGCAATTGCAGACTTTATATCTCACAATTCTGACTTTATATCTCACATACTTAACTTTATACTGTTCACAATTTGACTTTATATTACGCAATTCTGACTTTATATCTCACAATTCTGACTTTATATCTCACAATTCTGACTTTATATCTCGCAATTCTGACTTTATATCTCACAATTCTGACTTTATATACTCGCAATTCTGACTTTATATCTCGCATTATCTGACTATATATTCGCAATTCGACTTTATATCTCACAATTCTGACTTTATATCTAGCAATTCTGACTTTATATCTCACAATTCTGACTTTATATCTTCGCAATTCTGACTTTATATCTCACAATTCTGACTTTATATCTCACAATTCTGACTTTATATCTTCGCAATTCTGACTTTATATTCACAATTCTGACTTTATATCTCACAATTCTGACTTTATATCTCACAATTCTGACTTTATATCTCGCAAATTCTGACTTTATATCTCGCAATTCTGACTTTATATCTTGCAATTGTGACTTTATTTCTCACAATTCTGACTTTATATCTCGCAATTCTGACTTTATATCTTGCAATTCTGACTTTATTTCTCACAATTCTGATTTTATATCTTGCAATTATGACTTTATATCTCGCAATTCTGACTTTATATCTTGTAATTCTGACTTTTATATCTCACAATTCTGACTTTATATCTCGCAATTCTGACTTTATATCTCACAATTCTTGACTTTATATCATGCAATTCTGACTTTATATCTCACAATTTGCTGAACTTTATATCTTACAATTCTGACTTTATATCTTGCAATTCTGACTTTATATTTATGCAATTCTGACTTTATATCTTCGCAATTTTGACTTTATATCTTGTAATTGCGACTTTATATCTCACAATTCTGACTTTATTTCTCACAATTCTGACTTAATATCTTGCAATTGTGACTTTATTTCTCACAATTCTGACTTTATATCTTGTAATTGCGACTTTATATCTCACAATTCTGACTTTATATCTCACAATTCTGACTTTAAATCTTGCAATTGTGACTTTATTTCTCACAATTCTGACTTTATATCCACAATTCTGACTTTATATCTCACAATTCTGACTTCATATCCCGCAATTGTGACTGATACTAAAAGTCACATTTATTTACTTTATTTTTTATTCAGATTGCGAAACCTAGCTTCCATAGTTTTTCTCCTTCAACACAGAATAATTTTATCAGTGTGGGGAAAAATACATGCAGAATGAATCGCACTGGGGAAAGTGGGCCGTTTCTATTACATTACAGCATGAGGTGTGACTGTGAGATTTCATCTTTGCTCATATAGTGCCCAGGTTCGGTTCATCAGATTTGTCTCTGGAAGCCATCAATCAGATGACAAACCCGCATGAATCTCCTTAAGCTGAGAGATGTTTCCCTGCTTTAACCTGTACGAATCCTGCAGACCCGAGGTCAGTGTCTAAACAGCTCTAGGACAGTCATAGAGTCATAAAGTTGGAGAGTAATGGGCCACATTTACAGATGAATTCAAGCCAGCCGTTGCAAGCGCTTCTTCAGGCAGAAATGTGGCATGTGGTTGGACAGGAACACATTGAGATGGTATCAGCGGGATCCTGCGATGGCTTTTTAAATGCATATTTCGTTCTATATGATAAAACGTGCTCTCCATCTTCATTTGAACTAGGGGTATGTCAATATATAGTCAGTAAATGAGAGAAACTACACATAAATCCAGGCCCTTGTTACCTCTAAAGGTACAATAATATAGCATAATGCTAATTAAATCGTGTTTTCACCAAAATGAATTACAGTGACTTGATTTTTGAGTTGAAACAATAACGCACACTAAAACTGTGTTAACTGTTTGGAGAATTCAGGCCTCTTTGTTTTTGCCCTTGTGTGTCAGAGCGGTCTAAAATGAGTTAGAAGAGGGAAGAGGAAGTGACAGATGAAAGGGATAGAGATAAATGTAGGCGGGGTGAAGATGGCGACGTTTACAATACGAAATGGCACAATCAATTCAGGCCAAAATAGGCACGATTGATTCGGGTCTGTAACAAAGGAAAGCAAAATCTGGAGGCTTGCATGAGAGAGGAATGAGCATGCAAAACTACTCGTCGAGTAGGAAGCAAGAAAATTGTGAAGACTTTGAGTTGTATGGCAAATGACAGACGGAATCAATAACATGGTGTGGCTGAGAGTAAGACAGAGAAGAGAGAGAGAGAGAGGAGAAAACAAGTAGACAAACACGATATGCTGCAAAGCCATTAAACAAACAGCACTTTTTTAAACAATTTGCTGTTCCGCAATAAAGTGTCAATTTCCAAGTCTTTCCTCTTCTAAAGCTGTTTTCACCTCACTGAGATCTGCATGACATTTACAAATGCAGAAATAATGCACAACAAATTAGATTTGTACATTTTCCCAAAGAATATGTGAATGGTGCTGCAGGTGTAAAACTCATTACCATAAATCTGGGGTGCTGTCAGTGGTTGCCAAGGTGTTGCTATGCTGTTTGTGTGGGTGGTTGCTGATGCGTTGCTATGCGGTTGCTAGTGTGTTGGATGGTTGCCATTGCATTGCTATGTGGGTGGTTGCGGTTTCAAGGGTGTTGTTTGGTTGCCATGGTGTTGTGTGTGATTGACAGAATGTTGCTATATAAGGGCTAGAATGTTGTGGGTGGTTGCTGCTGCATTGCTATGTGGTTGCTAGGGTGTTGTGTGTGTTTGCCAAGGTGTTGCTATGTAGTTGATAGGATACTGTGGGCAGTTGCTAGGACTTTGGTATGTGGTTTCAAGGGTGTGTGTAGTTGCCAAGGTGTTGCTATGTAGGTTATAGGATGTTGTGGGTGGTTGCCATGCTATGACTCTGTGGTTTCAAGGGTGTTGTGTGTGGTCGCCAAAGTGTTGCTACGCAGGTGCTAGGATGCTTTGTTTGGTTGCTGCTGCATTGCTATGTGGTTTCAAGGGTTTTGTGTGTGGTTGCCAGGCTGTTGTTATGTAGTTGCTAGGATGTTTGTGGGAGGTTGCCAGGGTATGGCTATGCAGGTTCAAGGGTTTTGTGTGTGGTTGCTAGGCTGTTGCTATGTAGTTGCTAGGATGTTGTGGGAGATTGCCAGGGTATGGCTATGCAGGTTCAAGGTTTTTGTGTGTGGTTGCCAGGCTGTTGCTATGTAGTTGCTAGGATGTTGTGGGAGATTGCCAGGGTATGGCTATGCAGGTTCAAGGGTTTTGTGTGTGGTTGCCAGGCTGTTGCTATGTAGTTGCTAGGATGTTGTGGGAGGTTGCCAGGGCATGGCTATGCAGGTTCAAGGGTTTTGTGTGTGGTTGTCAGGGTGTTGCTATGTTGGTGCTAGGATGTTGTGGGTTTTTGCCAGGACACGTCTGTGGTTTCAAGGGTGCTGTTTATCGTGGCCAGGGTGTTGCTATACAGTTGCTAGAATGTTATTGGTGGTTGTCAGGGCATTGCTATGCAGTTGCTATGGTGTTACGGGTGGTTGCTAAAGCATTGCTATGTGATTGCTAGGGTATTGTGGGTTCTTTCTGCAGCACTACAGTTTTACTGTTGCTAAGGTGTACCTATGTTACAATTTTTTTTAGCAGGTTGCTTTGAGTTTGTAAGGTGTGGTTTTTAAGGTGCACTTTTCCTGAAAGCATCGTTAGCCAAATATGGTCGCAAGTTCAGTCGTTATTGGCAGTTCAACAAGTCGTAGTTTCCGAAACCATCGTTCCAATGAACATTCGCAAACAGCATCGCGAAGTTGTGTGGTTGGAACGACAGATCTCTAGTTGTGGTTAGAAGCTGAGTTTCTACATTGCATGATGTGGACTCAATAAATCCGTACCTTGAGAAAAATAAGCAAAGCTGACATTCAGTGCGTCTTTTATTTAGAACACATACAAATGTCATTTACATCTTTGAGTTTGTCAAGATCCGTTTTTGAAGACTGCGCAATATGCGCATGTGTGAACTTGCTCTACTATGTAAAACGAGTCTATGACTGAATCTGTAAATAAAGCAAAATAACTGAGAAAAATTGTATATATTCCTCAGATGCCATGTCTAATTTATTTCAAAACCATTAATTTGATCTTAAACAGTTTCAGTTACGAGTTATGTTGTTATACGGGAAATGCACCCCTGGGTGGTTGCTATGGCGTTACCCAGGCAAATGTTCTGAATCGTTCTTATTGTGTTGTGATGCAGTTGTAAGGGTTTTTAAGTTGCACTAATGGTGCTGTCAGTTGTGATTAATCGCATTTAACAGAAACGTTATATACACACACAATTAATCGATTTGAAAGCACTAATATTTTAGGTATATATTAGGTTTGATCAAATTACTATCCTTATGAGCAATATTACAGTGATGCATGACTTGGCAAATAACCTTAATAAATAGAGAATGACTGTTCAGTGTTCATGTATAAGTAGTTTGAATCTCAGCGGGGTAATTTTCTCTTTTCTGGCAAATTCCACATTTCTTCTAGTTCTGTCTCACTTCAGGCACAAATGAAGGTCGCTTCGACTCATTAACTTCCTGGCTGAGTCTGGCTCACCCCCGGCCAGTCACACTTTCAACATCACTCACCGCAGTCCAATCAGTCCACTTCATTGATATATATAGAGAGACTGACACCAGCGAAGACAGGAGAGGACACATGAATAAAGAGACACGACAAAGACAATCAAACAAACAATGGCATGAGGACAACCTGTTGAACAAGAAAATTACCATTTATATCTCGTCAGTAGTTTGTTTTATAGACAGAATAAAAGATTTAAAGGAGAAAACTGAAGAACAAGGCAATAATCTCCTTTTATCTCCTCATGAGATTCATAAGAGATCAAACTCAAACCATGCACCGGTGGACCAGAGATTTACCTCAAAGTCTGCAGAGAAAAAAATCTGAAATTTCTATATTAACCCAAACGTTCCTCAATATTGTCGCAGCTCTTTTCCTAAAACTCCTGCTCCAAGGACCAAAAAATAAAAATAAAAAATAAATCATAAAAATAGCCCAAAGGGTGTTGTGTGTGGTTGCCAGGCTGTTATGTAGTTGCTAGGATGTTGTGGGAGGTTGCCAGGGTGTGGCTATGCAGTTTCAAGTGTGTTGTGTGTGGTTGCCAGGGTGCTTCTATATAGGTGCTAGGATGTTGTGGGTGGTTGCCAGGGTGTGTCTGTGGTTTCAAGGGTGATGTGGTTGTGTTGTTTCCAGGGTGTTGCTATGTAGGTTGAGGTTCTATTATGTTGTGGGTGGTTGCCAGGGTATGGCTATGTGGTTTCAAGAGTGATGTGGTTGTGTGTTGTTCCCAAGGTGTTGCTATGTAGGTTCTATAATGTTGCTATATGGTTGCTAGGATGTTGCCATGGCTCTGACTTTGCAGTTTCAAGGGTGTTGTTTGTGGTTGCCAGGGTGTTGCTATGTAATTGCTAGAATGCTGTGGGTAGTTACCAGGGCATTGCTATGCAGTTTTTTTTAAAACTTCATATATATCTCAAAATGTATCCTTTTTTGCTCTACAGACACGTAAATAATGGCATACATGATTGAACTGACATGAGATTGAATAAATGATGACTGAGTTTTCATTTTTATGTGAACTTCCCTTTTGAAGGAGCTTTGCTGACACTGAAGACTTAAAATCTCATCA
>JAQIUQ010005499.1:0-12500 GCA_030378365.1 Hybognathus amarus
ATGACATGATTTACGGTATAAGACGTTCTCAGTTCCACAACATGAAGCACGAAGACACTTTGCGCGGTCAGTTTCGGGCGTGAGAGTCGACGATGGGAAAAAGCAAAAAATATGACGCAGAGTTCTAGAAGAGACTCAGGAAAGAGAATGAAGCCCTTCTGCTCAACCCGTTAAATGAATGTCATTCGATCCGCAAGTTTTGCTTGAGTTCTTTAGATGATACTAGAGGTAAATCTTTTGATAAGCAAGTGTCTAGAAGGGTGCACTACAGGTTCTATGTTCATCAGTGGTTACAGTCTATATCAAGCAGGGACCCGTTTTGTGCATTTTTATTTTTATGATTTCCCCGGAATGAATGGGGAGTCTTCCCGCAACTGCAATAGAATGACGAAGACGTGTCCAAGTGGAGACTAGCGCGAACACTATGTATTCATAGACACAGATCGCAAGATGTCCGTGTCATTCTTTACTTTAGCTGGAAAAGAAATTAAGGTTTTTGATGAAAACATTCCAGGGTTTTTCTCCCATCATGGACTTCAATGGGGTGCGCAAACGGTTCAGGAGGTCGCGAAAGACAGTTTCAGTGCAAACTGCAAATTGTTCAGAGGGCTTTGAGCGACAGCCAGACGATGAATAAGGGTCTTTATCATCGCGAAAGCGGTGGCTACGATTAAAAAAACATTTTTTACGTTTCATCAGCTTCAAATGCTCGCCTTGCTCTGTTCTGTGAGGTGCGGGCGTTTCGTAACTCTCGTTGTATTTTGAACTTCGTTCATGCGAAGAATGAACAAATCTTTGCCAGAGTCAACTCGTTCATTTCGTTCGTTGAATGAATTAGAACAACACGAAAAGAGGTGGTTTATTTAATGGCACGAGGTTAAAACAGGAGTCACAAACGCATCACAGACTCAGGCAAGCAAGGCTCATTTGAGCTTTATGAATTTTTCGAGATTTTGTTTTTTTTTATGCAATTGCGTTTCATTGACCTAACATTGACTTGCAGTCTGAGTGCTACAAAGCTCCTTTGGACATTCTGCAGTTTTTACTATAGCTCTTTTGGACCTTGAACCGATTTTGTCCCAATTAAAGTCCATTGCATATGAAGAAAAAATGTTGGATGCTTTCGTGGGAAAGCAATCAATTCTGTTTTGCAGAGTGAAGGAGGGAGAGCATGGACATTGCTCTGAATAACTCAGTGAGGGGGTGAGTAAAGATGTCAGCAAAAGTTTTTTAAAAGTGAACTACTCGTTTTAATATAACAGCCTAGACAAAGTATCAGGATGTGAGTGCCAGAGAGCCAGTCTATGGCAGAGGGACGCTGTGCGTGAGTGATATGTCCGACAGTAACACTACATACAAGTACTCCACAGCGATCTCAATCCTGGAGGTCAAATGTCCTGCCAAGTTTAGCTCCAACCCTGATCAAACACACTTACCTGTGAGTTTCTAGTGATCCTAAAGACCTTAGATTCAGCTTGCTCAGGTGTGTTTGATCAGGGTTGGAGCTAAACTCTGTGCAGGGTCTGTGGCTCTCCAGGTAGAGCTTAAAAGATGCCTGCTTTAATCCATAATAATAATCTCACCATGAATGCCGATCAGTGTGCTCTAAGAAAATGAGAATTTCCTCTCGGCTAAAATCTTCAGCGCTTCCCTCAACTGCTGCACCTGCAAGAAGGCTGAGCTTTAGCATGTGACAGTAAATCATCATAACGCACACATACAAAACATCAAAACTATCCCATTTATTTGTGCATCATCCTTACCTCTCCTGGAGTCTCTCCGGCTAGCCTTTAGGACCTGGAACACCCTGCTCAAAAATTTATTTTTATATACATGCATATATTAAAAAAAACTATTTTTAGTTCAATTTAATTATCTTAATTATAAAAATGAAATGCATTGCAAAATAAATTAATTTATGAATTGATTAAAACTTAAAATAAAAATAATGCAATCCAGTATGTGCACTCACAGGCTGCCCTTGCTTTCCTGTTATTCCAAGTGGACCCTTTGGAAATAGAGTGACATTTCATTTCATTTTTCAAACATTTCATTTTGATCTAAAATGAATGCAATAGCTAAATGTAGGTCTTTATTGATGACTCACTCTTTCTCCTGGATCTCCTTTGGGTCCCCTGTCACCTGGTGTGCCTGGGAAAGCTTAAGGCAGCCTATGATGAATATGAAATAATAAGTACACTGTGCCTTATAAATCCATATGTATTATTCAATTATTTCTTTCCTCATACAAACTGTAAATGCATTCTATTTTAGAGCACATTTCATGTATAATCTGCAAGAACACTAAATATATTCTTAATTCTTTCTATTTATCCTAAAATATATCCTAAAAACACTTCCATAATGATAAAAATGGCTTACATTTCTCCCCGGGGCACCTGGGTGTCCAGGTGGTCCGGCAGGCCCTGTTCAACACATATGCATGGGCGTCAGTTTGGTTTCGAAATGTGCTGGGGACAGAGATGCATTTCGGAAGTGCATTTTCAGAAGTGCTGGGTACAATGACGCATTTTTTTCTCTTTCGCAGGTCATGTTTTGAAAGACGATGTCCTGGTAGCTTACTAATGTGATTAAATAAAAATGTATACAAAAATGTGATGTCCAACTCATTTTATGAAGAAGAAAGCCTTAATTTTTCAAAAAGAATTAGACATGTGACCCCCTACTCTGCTTCATAAGTACCATGTTGACAATATGACATGACATGGTTTAATGTACCTAAACAATGATTACCAAATTTCTCTTTAATATTGCTCCTCATAACCACTGAAAACTGTCAAAAAAAAAGAAAAAAAAAAAAAAGAAAATCGAACCCAAAGTCTAATTATTATGGACGTTATTAAGCGTTTCTGCTTCATTGAGGCTATTGTTGTAAAAAGCTTAACGGTTAAATGTACCTAAACGACATCAGTGATCACCAAATTTCTGGTTATATTTTTTGACAGTTTTATGATGAGAGATACGAGAGAGAAATTTGGTGATTGTTGTTTAGGTACATTAAACTCACGTAAATGCTTTTTCACGAATGTACATTTCCAGAGACATTTGCAGTGGCAAAACTCACCACCTGGTTGCTAGGGTGTTCTGGATGGTTGCTATGGTGTTCTGGGTGGTTGCTAGGTGGTTGTTAGGGTATTCTGGGTGGTTGCTATGGTGTTGCTAGGCAATTACTAGGGTTTTCTGGGTAGTTGCTATGGTGTTACTAGGCTGTTGCTAAGGTGTTCTGGGTGGTTGCTAGGGTGTTGCTAAGAGGTTGCTAGTGTGTTCTGGCAGGTTGCTAGGGTGTTCTGGTTGGTTGCTAGGGTGTTGTTAAGGTGTTCTTCATTCATACATGCGTTTTCAAATGTCCCAAGGAAAATTGGCCTGGCCTACCATAGGCTACATGTAGAGGTTCAGTGGGGATATGTGTGGCTATGCCTTTTTGTTAATATTTTGATTTGACTCCCAGTGCAATTGACCATAACAAAGCCTCTAAATATTTTCACATTTTGATCTATGACATAAAACACCAGTTATAACCTGCTCGTCGTTTTTTAAACTTTATTGAGTCTACTTGTGTTTTTATATAACTTTATATAGTCTTCAAAATGTATACATTTTGGATTTACTTGTAAAGATTATCTTGATAGACAAAACGTGTAAGGGTCACAACTCTTTGTTGAACACAGATCTTATTTTTTGCGATTTTCCAAAAGTCTATGGGGAAAATGCATAGCTTTTTCGAATCGGAGGGAACACATGCGCCACTAACAAAAAGTGACATCATAACCTCGGCACTCAAATGACTAATGGCGAAACATGGTGGGGATGCGTATCGAGCCAGAAATCGACGCCTGATGCATGGACAGAAGAAGATTAAAATGAGTGATGAAATAGGTGGGTGATACCAGGTGAAACTGTTTGATGTTCTGACATACCTGGCGGACCAGGAGGGCCCGAGGGCCCGGAGGGACCAAGGAAAGTCTGAAGGTCACGATAGGCCGCAAAGTCACTATCCGCATCTGGAAACATGTAATGTAATGTAACGTCACTTGCAGCAAATGTGATATGAGCAGCTGTACCGCTGTTCTGTTCAGTAGGATTTGCAGCTCAGGTTCTGTTTTGGGTTATCCAGATTCACAGACAGCGAACAAATGACTCTGATTAACTGTTGACAGACAGAAGCCAAACAGACTCTTAAAGTGAGCCAGAGCTCTGAGAGGTTTATACAAGCAGATCCTACTCAAACGCTGCCATACTTGATGGTCATTTTAGAGAATAACATTTGAAAGGTTGCTACTGTTACAAAATCATTTACGTATTCAATTCCTTATTTTGTTTAACCCTGATTAATTCTGTCATTAATGACTCAAGTCTTCGTTCATCTTCGAAACACAAATGCAGATCTTTTTAATGAAATCTGAGAGCTTTCTGTCCCTCTGTTGACAGGCTACGCAACTACCAATTTGAACGCTTTTTAATGTTAATGAAGAGATCGTAAAGACGATTTCATATGAATTGAGCAGTTTATTAAATTTTTTGGGAAGAGACATGATCACTTTATATGATGAACAGATTTAATTTAAGCTTTTATTCATTTTATTTATGAACATTTATCAACTTCACACATCAGTTGTGGTAAACGGAAGATCAACATATTCGCCTGAGGCGTGAGAACCATTCACATACACTACCGGTTTTTAAAAGAAGTCTCTTCTGCTCACCAAGGCTGCAATTATTTGATAAAAAAAAACCAGTAATATTGTGAAATATTATTATAATTTAAAACAGTGGTTTTCTATGTGAATATATAGTGAAGTGTAATTTATTCCTGTGATCAAAGCTGAATTTACAGCATCATCACTCCAGTCTTCAGTGTCACATGATCCTACAGAAATTATTATAATATGATGCTCAAGAAACATTTATGATTATTATCCATGTTGAAAACAGTTTTTTACATTTTTATTTCAGGATTCTTTGATGAATAGAAAGTTCAAAAGAACAGAATTGATCTGAAATGGAAAGCTTTTGTAACATTAATCACTACCATTCAAAAGTTTGGGGTCAGTAAGAATTTATTTTTTATTTTTGGGGGAAAGAAATTAGAAAATACTTTTATTCATCAAGGATGAGTTAAATTGATCAAAAGTTACAGTAAAGACATTTATAATGTTAGAAAAGATTATATTTTAAATAAATGCTGTTCTTTTGAACTTTCTATTCATCGTAGAATTTTTGGGGAAAAATGGTACACAGACTATTTCAACATTGAAAATAATAATTTATGTTTTTTAGCATAAAATCAGCATATTAGAATGATTTCTGAAGGATCATGTGACACTGAAAACAGTAATGATGTTGAAAATTCAGCTTTCAAATTACATTTTAAAAATATATTAAAATAGAAAACACTCATTTTAAATTGTCATAATATTTCACAATATTACTGCTTGTCTTTTTTTCATCAAATAAAGCAGCCTTGGTGAGCAGAAGAGACTTCATTTAAAAACATAAAAAATCTTAGTGTAGTGTATATAACGCAGCACGTTTGAGCTTTCCACAAGAATCAGTGAGGTTCTGTACTTGCACGTCAAGCAGGTTAGGTTGAACTTCCGTTTATGTTCGCTGATCAAAGCGTTAAATTAACTCTGTTCATCGCGTAAAGTGATTGAGTCTCTTCAGAAGATTTGGACTTTAGTTTAACAATCTCTTTATGAACTGTTTGAAGCGTCAAATTGGTAGTTACATCGCTGTCAAAGCTTTTAAAAAGATCTTCATTTGTGTTCGGAAGATGAACAAAAGCTTTACAGGAATGGAACGACATGAGGGTGAGTAATCGCTGACAATTTTCATTTCTGGGTGAACTATCCCTTTAAAGTCATAAATTATGCCATTACACAGTGAACTGCATGTTATACTCACATTCGCCATGTTGTTTAGCCATTAGAGTGAAAACATCTCCCCTAATGGAGAAGGGAGAGGATGCAGCAGGTCCCGGTGGACCAGGAAGGCCTCTTTCTCCTGGAGGACCTTGCAGCCCTTGAGGTCCTTAAGAGATCAGATGTAAGCTGTGAAGCTAAGTGAAAACATTTGCTTTAATATTCCCAGTCAAGACAAAAAGCTAGTTCTTACCTCTAGGTCCCATAGGACCAGGTTTTCCAGAAAACCCTATCTTTCCTAAAGGTCCAGGAGGACCTGGGGACCTGGCAGCCCAACAGATCCTGGTTGTCCTTTTGGTCCTATATAAGACAATATAAAATACAAAACAACAAGATTTAAAACTAATATATAAATACACTCACTTAAAATTGTTGGGTTAAAAATAACCCACTATGGGGTGGTATAGCACCTTGCCAACTGTGGGTTATTTTAACCCAATGCATACAGAGTTAAACTCTAGTTGGGTTAAGTAACCCAACAGTTGAGTTAAATATTGAAATAGGCTATTTAACCCAACAGTCGGGTTATTTCTAGAAATTACCCAATGATTAAAGAAAAATGACCCACTATTTTTTTTTAAATAACCCAACACATTGACCCAATATGTGTAACCCAACAGTTTGGTTAAACAAATAACCCAACTTTTTTTTATGTGCATATGTACATTTAATTATATAATTATATATAAAATAAATAATAAAATAAAAATAAAAATTACAGCATCCTATAGAACAGAATAGTAAAACATGTACATCATTTTTTCTTACCTGGTCGGCCAATGGCATTGGGTGTTAGTGGTGAGGGGTGTGCCCTGTCCACCTCATTATCAGCTGTTCTCTCAGGTGATTGGCTGGAAAGAGGGAGAGGGGGTGCCTCTGCATCTCTCAGTAACATTATCTGTCAAAAAAAGAAAAAACACACTCTTACCATCTTAATTTAAATGTCCCTGGTTAACACAAGAGTTATCTTACCTGAGCTTCAATGACACCCAAGCGCTCTTTGACCTCAGCATAACCAGTACAGTTCATGCACTCTAAAGGGATGAATGCACAAAAAGAGATGTTAAGGTAACGAGGTATGACAGCGTGCAGAGAAAGGGAGATTTTTAACCATAAAAAATTAAATAGCACAGAGTGAATGGATTAAGCAAATGCTATAAATCCCTCAGCCATCTGTTGAGTCATAAGTCAAATCTATGATCATTCAATCAAATATTTTCTGCGTTTTTGCAATATCATAATTGCAGCACTAGTCAAAGTGGTAAACAGAACTGATCTGAATGGGGTTAGTGTGAGCGTAACAAAGACACATTCATTCATACTGTCCTTAAAATTCCAAGGAGTCACCGACTAGTCCAAAAATGAAATCAATACCGAAACCTTAGTGTGAAACCAATATATCAATTGTATGCACAGTGTTGTTTTGAACTTGAGAACTTGTTAGAGAGACACTGAAATGAGTTCGATCACATGAAAACAGGAAAACCAGACATTAGCCAGCTGTGGTTTTCCATATGCATGGAAACCTAGTGAAGGGAAATATCTCACTCTGGGTTTCCCCAAAATTCACCTTTTCATTTGTGAGAGACACACAGTACAGAGTTTTCTATGGAGCAAGAGCAATCTTCCAAGACAGCAGAGTCTTGGGAATCATTTGGGATGAAATGAGATGGTGATGATCTCTTAAGTGGTGAAATTTTATATGTGAAATGCAATGCACATAATAATGATATTAGAAATTAAAGGAGTAGTACACTTTTAAAAAAAACTTTTGCTGATAATTTACTCACCCCCATGTCATCCAAGATGTCCATGTGTTTCTTTCTTCAGTCAAAAGAAATTAAGGTTTTTGATGAAAACAGTCCAGGATTTTCTCCAGATAATGGACTTCAATGGGAACCAAATGGTTCAAGGTCCAAATGAGAGTTTCAGTGCAGCTTCAAAGGTCTTTAAAGGACACCAGACGATGAAAAAGGGTCTTATCTGTCAGACCCTTCGAGTCATGACTCGAATTTGTTCATTTTGATGAACGAGTTTGAACAGGAGAGTCATGCACATCACAGAACAGAGCAAGGCGAGCATTTGTGCTTATAAAACTTAAACTTTTGTATTTATTTTTTAAAATTACAGATCGCTTCGCTAGATAAGACCCTTATTCATCGTCTGGTGTCGTTTAAAGCCCTTTGAAGCTGCACTGAAACTCTCATTTGGACCTTGAACTGTTTGGTTCCCATTGAAGTCCATTATATGGAGAAAATCCTGGAATGTTTTCATCAAAAACCTTAATTTCTTTTCGACTGAAGAAAGAAAGACATGGACATCTTGGATGATAAGGGGGTGAGAAATCATCAGCAAAAGTTTTTTTAAAAGTGAACTACTTCTTTAAGAACACTAAAATTTGTCTTTAATATTACAAGACTAAAGGCCACAAGCATGTCACAGTGTCATAAAAAACAGTTTGGATGCCAAACCTCATGAAGGGACATTAGCTCATTCCATGAAGTGCAAAGGAACAGATTTGTCACTCCTCACCACAATATACACATCCAAAAGAGCAGGAAAGTTGACATGTCTCTGTTTTTTTGAGGTGGAAGGCCATAAGGACTGCATTAAAGGCAATGCTAACTCTCATTGAGGAAACATCCATGCTGGGAAACCCAAAGAATGCCATTCACTCGCTAAAAAATCTAATCTAAAACACTAGTTCTGTAATATTTCCTTTGTAGGGACTCGGTGATGTATGACCGAAGGCTGTGTGCAAGTTGAAGTTTGGCAGACTGTGAAAACGCAGAATGAAATGTTCAGCTGTCTCTGACATGCCTGTTCTCTTTGTGCATTGGCCATAACGCATGGATACCGGACCGCTCTCAGATCAGTGGACAAATGAACGTCGGGGTATTCTGGAAAAACACCCAACGGATGAGCTGTAGCAATGGGATCTGCAGACACTGGAGCGTTATGCTTTCTGCAGATGCGAGGGAAGGCTTAATCGGGCCTACATTTTTTTGGAACTGCCACAACCATTTTATTAAAACTGACATGGTTAATAAAGTTACGCAGACATCAGTGATGTATTGATGTACCAAACCAGAGTGCGACCCAAGAAGTACAAATACACAAATCACACATGCAAGCTGACCACATTAAAGACTCTACACCCATTAACAGCATTCTGGCAGAAACTGATGGGGTTTTCTGAGATTATGAAGAGACATGTTCTCCAGGGTGAATGCAGTTTATTGGTAAAATTATTTGTTTTATACAGAATTTTAATAAGATGTATTGCCAGATCTAGATTGTGCGTCATCAACTTTTTTCTATGCTAAATACAAGCAGAATTGTCAATAATGAAGTTCAGTCTCTGTATCCGCCAACAAACACTTTGGGCACATGCATTGCAGGATTGCTTATCATTCCTCTTTGGGATTCATTCGCTTGAAATTGTACCCCCAATAGTATACAAGCAGAGTAAACCAATCTAAATTCAATTCAGTTTAAAATGCACTTTCACGTAATTGATTTGTGAAGCACCTACATAAATAACTTGATAAAAATAACATTTTAATTTACATTTGACGTTTAATTTAATACATAATATCACTAGGAGACGGGAGTTGCTCTCTAGTGACAATTGGAATAATGTTGTCTTGCATTTGTTAAAATTGTGATGTTTATGTTTCTGATTTATTTGTAATATTGTTTTAGACTATTATGCCCAGCCCATGTTGGTGACTGTGGTACTTGGACAGTCCAACTGGATCAGATTTGTTTCTTGAATAAGATTTAATAAGAGTAATAATTTCCAGAAAAATAATCATTTTCATCATTTTGGTTCAGCCCTATATTTTATGATTATTTAGACTAGTTTATATTCATGGTCACTGTTGGGTGTAATGCATTACTAATAATTACTGTAATTCAATTACTTTTCCCTTGAAAATGTAAAGTAAGGGATTACTCTTATTTTTTTTCTGTAATTTAATTTATTACTTCTGATGTAATTGCTTTAAACACTGTATAGACTATAAAACAATTCTATCTAAAACAATAGTGTATTTAACATCAAAATTTAAGTCTATAATGTTAAAAAGTATGTTTTGAATGTAACCTTCTCCCTTTAAATAGATAGAATAATCATTTCAAGAAGAATGTATGCAATTTTATATTATTTATTAAAAGAGCAGTTTCATCCTTGTATTGCTCATCTGGTCAGAGGTTGATTTAGAAAGTAATTGGTAATGAGTAAAACAAAACTTTATGAAGAGTGTAATCCATACAGTAATCTATAATTTAACTGTTTAAGATCTTATTAGCTAGTAATTAATTACTTTTTTAGAGTAACTTATTCAGCACTGTTCGAAAGTACAGGGGTTTTGGAGGTTTCCACCACCATTTATGGCTTAAACCCCAAAAGAAAGTCAAAATGAAGACAATAAAGTTGGGCTAAACAGAAAGAAGTAATTCATTTTATCATCAATAAAACTTCAAGTGAGCGGTTTGTGTGAGAAAACGAACAGCATTTATATTGTTTTTATCAAGAGGTAAAAACTATATAAATACTGTTAGTTTTTCACATAAACCGCTCGTTTATGTGTCTTGGGCCATCAATGTGTACTTACATTTACGAGTCATTAAATCATGTTTAAATTGGACTTCTCTGTGCATGCTCTTTGAGGTGGTGACCATAGACCTCCATTATATGACTGACAGACAAAAAATGGTTTGACCTAAAAATATCAAAACTGAAACTACTGCGGAAACAAAGACGCCTACATCTTGGATGCCCTTGAGGTAAACTAAAACATATCAAAAATTAATTTCAAAGTGCACTATCCCTTAAATATTCAATAAATATTTCAACAACATTTTCAAAAGTAACTATAACCAGTTAAATCACAAGTAAATCAGATCACAGAGCTACAAAGATGCAACATACTGTAAATCTTATATATACATCACTTATATTAATCTATAATATACTCTATATATAAATATACACTATAAGTCAAAAGGTTTTTTTTAAACGGACTTCTTTCAAAAACATTTAAAAATCTTAATCTGTATTTATTGTAGAATAC
Organism: Hybognathus amarus; assembly: GCA_030378365.1. NCBI lineage: Eukaryota > Metazoa > Chordata > Actinopteri > Cypriniformes > Leuciscidae > Hybognathus > Hybognathus amarus. Next base: position 11,021 of record JAQIUQ010005499.1, read on the forward strand.
TGTTTGGCTATCTAGAGACACTGCAGGCACCAAAAGACATTTTGAGTCGCTTAATGTCTAATTCTCACAGCACCCACACAGACGCTGATTAATGCAGACAATCACCAGATTACAGTATGTCACTTCTCAGGCACTGCACTACCCGCCAAACACTGACATGTTCATTCAGCGAAAACAAGCGCCAACTAACAGCAACAGATGCTGACAAGGGTACTGAAAAACCAAAAGAACGTGTCCTGTTGCCATTGGTCGTGAACGTGTCTTGGCGTCTGGTCACTGTATAATTTGCACACTGATTATATCACCATGCATTTATGAGAAACAGTTTTGGGTTTAAAGGCATAGTTTACTTTGAAATTAATTTTTGGTATGTTTTATCTTACCTCAAGGGCATCCAAGATGTAGGTGTCTTTGTTTCCACAGTATGCTTCCATTTTTATGTTTTCGAGGTCAAACTCATTGTATTGAGTCAGTCATATGATGCAGGTCTATGGTCACCACCTCAAGAGCATGCACAGAGAAGTCAAATTAAACATGATTTAATAACTTGTAAATGTAAGTATTCATTGATGGCCTAAGACACGAAACGAGCGGTTTGTGTGAGAAAACGAACATTATTTATATTGTTTTTACCTTTGTAACCACAGCCACAAAGCGCCTGTGCCCTCAGATCTCTTGGACGTGGTTGTGGTTACAATAGGTAAAACGATATAAATACTGTTTGTTTTCTCACACAAACCACTTGTTTAATGTCTTAGGCCATCAATGTGTACTTACATTTATGAGTCATTAAATCATGTTTAATTTGGACTTCTCTGTGCATGCTCTTTGAGGTGGTGACCATAGACCTCCATTATATGACTGATAGTCACGAACGGTTTAACCTAAAAATATCAAAATTGAAACTACTGTGGAAACAAAGACACCTACATATTGGATGCCCTTGAGGTAAGATAAAACATACCAAGAATTAATTTCAAAGTGAATTATCCCTTTAAGTTAAGTTACCCTAATGAACAGGTATAACGCATTAGCTTGTCCATCTGTGCTCCACCACAGAAATGAGATGATCTCACCCGCCACAGGCAGCTGAGGGGGCGAGCACACGCGTCCTCATCAATCATGACCACAGACATCCCATTTTCCCACAGCTAGGGGTACTGATCACAATCTCAATAAAGGAATTTGTAAAGCAGGTGATAAATTTGAAACTCTGCCAGGCCTTCTGGAAACCCGGTGTGGGGGTGGTAAGAAGGACAGCTGGAGCAAATAGATAGAGATAAGACCCTGACCAGGGCATTATGGGAAGTTTGAGTACCCAAGTAATTCTGCTGATGGGAATTGTTCCCATGAATGACTAATGCCTTTAGTCTTACAATCAGGGTTTAGTGGTTTTCAAAAAGGAATCCAGGAACCCTTAGAGAGCCATTATGTTGTACTGTTGATAAAATGAATTACTTAAATTAACCGTTTAGTAAAT